>JAIPRN010000053.1:0-156511 GCA_025469175.1 Geopemphigus sp. TES_GeoC_2020
ATATACACACACACACACACACACACACACACACACAAACACACACATATACTTACCCTGTCACTTTGCATGGAAATATTAAATATGATAATTTTTTTGAGAAATTAAAAATAATCATTTTTTAAAAACTTGTAATTCGCTATGCATTTTGTTTATTCATTCATTTTGCATATCCCAGCATAAATATTATACACAACAGTAATTTAAATAATTATTATAAAAATATTAATAATAAAATTTGTAAATACGTCAACAAAAATCTTTTTATTTTTCTTAAAATTAAAAAAAAAATCATTATGGTTATACGATTAAAATATAAACAACTTTCTAAGTAGTTGGCAAAATGTGCGTTTTCTTTTCTTTTGCATACGTGCCTAAAATTTCAGGCAATAGATACAAATTAAAATAGTAATAATAATAAATAATATTAACAGCCATTGGCCGAAGTCTAGTGATTACATTTTTGTGATGTGCAAACTGGAATGTGAGATTTATATATATATATATATATATATATATTTGACCTTGAGATATAAATTTTAAAATAATAAAAATAAACAATTCAATAGTCAAAGCAGTGCTTAAAGCACAAAAATATTATAAGCTTCATTTTGAAATAAAAATAAAAATAATTATAATAATAATAAATAAGTAAATTTGTAACAAATTAATAACAATTCTTATATAAAATAATAATAATAATAATAATAATAATAATAATAATAGACCATAGAACCAGAACCATTAAAATTTTGATCATTTGTATGTTTTATCATATTCCACCACCATAAAATGAATTGTATTAAGGGGTTAAATGGTTATTATAGTACATATGGGATGCAAAAATGAAAATTATAGACTTATGGTCTCAGCTTCATCATCATCCTGGTCACGGGTACCTATTTCTTGTAAAGCCGCAAAATTTGAACGAACAGATGACTGGTGTTTCTCCAAATTAGGGGCCGATTGAGACCATCCTCCAAAGGAGGTAGTGGCTGGTGATGATGGGTATGATGGACTTCCACAAATTATCTGAACACGTTCGCGTTGATGGAACGTGCTTGGACCCCATGTTTTGCCCTTGACTCCGTCTGATGGCACTGAAATCATTTTTATAGAGGAATACGAGAATATTGGCCATACAATTATGTCCAGTTTTATTCTTCAAATTTATTTCATTACAAAACACCTTGATGCATTCATAATTCAATACATAAATATTCCTCACCACATTTACACACATACACATTTTCCAAAAATATTTGTACAATTATTTAAAACCCAAATATAACAATTTTTTTCTTATTAATATGTTAGAAATTTGAATTATAATTCTTACATTTTGCATAAATCAAAATTTTATTTACCAACTCTTAATTGAAAAACAAATATGAATGTGAATAGACAAAAAAATTCCTAAACTGTGTAAGAACAGATATATTGAATAAATAAATAAACTATCTTAATATTTCAGATAAACATAAATTGTATGTACCTAACCACAAATTAAATCAAATTGATTAACCAACACCGTATATGTATATATATATATATATATATATATTCACAAAGCAATCAAAAACACTGATAAACATGATTTATTATGATCATCAGTACCTTATTATAGAAATGTGAAGAAAATTAATTTTCTACCACTTCTACTAGTATATATTGTTCTTCAAAATAAGAAAATTCTATTCGGACCAATTATCAGTTGTATGTCATTCGCAATACTCAAATTATTTGTCTCAAACCAAGTTTTTGAATATTTAAATCTAACGCAAATAACTCATGCCACCTTCATTTGCACAATTTCAGCTTTCCTGCAATAGCACAATATTTCAATATATATATATCTCATTTCTTCATTTTCTAAATTAGAATAATTTTTAACAAATCAATTTTTACATCAATTCAATATTAAATTTTGGTCTTTTTATTATTTACATAAATAAATCTGTATTATAGTTTATATATTAAAATATTTCGTATTTATCTCTTTTTATTAGTTATCTTTTTTTTACAAGTTAAGACTTAATACATTTTTTGTTGTTTGTCTATGGGAATTTTTGTTTCTTGTTTTTAATGAAGTCTTGCATGTTTTTGAGATCTTGAGGTCATAAGATCTGGTTTCTACAAACCCAAGACATTAAAGATGTAGATACACACTTATGAATTTATAGTGAACTATATTTCGGTATTTAAAAAAAAAACTAGCTGTAATATAAAAATATAAGTGATAATCTATACATATTATTAAAATAAAATCTCTAATATAGATCAAGAAAATATTTTATCTACTACCAAATTAGGCAACTACAACTACTAAATTACAAAGTTTTTCTCTGTAAAATCTAATACTTTACTGGAGCAAAAATATCTAAACTAAACTTCACATATAAACATAATCAAATAATTTGTGACTACTAACTAAAACCTTTTTTCTAAATAAAAAAATATACATCACACAGATTGTTTTAATACTCACGTGCAAAAGCTCTCAGTCTAGGAATGTTTGGGGAACCAGGAGGACTGTTTGGACCAGATGAATCTCGATTTTTCCTGTCACCAGTATGCTGTACAGTTATTGTGTGTCGAAAATCTTTTAGACAAAAATAAAATAATTAATCAATTTAATTAAAAAATTATTTAGAATATTTACCAGATGGAGGACTGATGGGTAATTGATCTTTTTTCAACATTTTTAAAATGTTAGACTTTTTGAAATGTCCACGTCGCTTATTGGGAGTTGGTACTGCTGGCAATAGATGTTGTTGCTGTTGTAATATTATATTCAGCTCCCGTTTGATCAGATCTATTTCACGTGCTTTTAAATCGAGTTCTCTTTGTTTTAAATATTCTTCGGCGATTTGTTGTTGTACCTGTGCTCGGCTTAATTCTTCTTCTCGACACCTCAATTCCTAAGTATAAAATAATACAAATTATTATATAAATATTATTTAAATTCTAGAAGACACAACACAATCTTACTTCTTCTTGAGATCTAAAAGCCTTAAGAAAGCGTTAAAAAGGAAATAAAAAATTTGATTTGATAATTAAAATATTAATTTGTAAAATTATAGTATTTGTTTTCTGCAATAGAAGAAACTATCTTACTTTTTCTTTCATTTTCAATCCATCGAGTACATGTTCAATTTCAACTTTCCATACATCTTGTAAAGTGTGAAAAGATTCATGCGGTGTTTGAGTAAACGCAGAGTGTACAATTGCATCTAACGATGCCAATATGTCTTCAAAACTTGGTCTCATATGAGAGTCAGAATGCCAACAAGCTACAAAAAAATATAACAAAAGTATGTAAAATTATATTGATTTCAAAATTAATAAATCGAATACCTTCCATGAGTTCTCTGAATGGTTGTGGGCATGTCGAAGGTATTGGTAGAGTGAGTTTGTTCACAGCGACTCCATAAGCAATAGCCAATGCGTCGATTCCTTTGTATGGTGTTTCACCAGTAAGTAACTCCCAAAGTAATACGCCGTAACTGAAATATCATGCGACTATTATAAATAATTCAGTCAGATTTATAACATTAAACAATTTACAAATCTCTTTGCGTATAAAAATATCTCAAAATACTTCTAAAATGGGAAAGCACAATTTATATACTTCAGGATACTTTTTAAGGATATTCTATTATTACTTATTTATACCTCCAAACATCGCTAGCTTTTGAGAATGTCGATTTTTTTATAACTTCAGGTGCCATCCAAGCGTATGTTCCTGCCGCTGACATTCTAGTCGTGTTGTATACTTCTCTGGCTAGGCCGAAATCAGTAATTTTTAACGTTTTAAATTGTAGATCATCTTTTTCAATAGGTTCGTACAAAAGCACTGCACATTAAAATATAAAAGTATTAGCCATTAGCTGATACACGCAACAGCTAAATTTTTATTAATTGTTTTTTCGTATTTCCAAATGATTTTCCACGTATTTCGTCAATACAATTAATAATCAATAATCATTAGGAATTTCCTAAAATCAATTTTTTTTAGAAACATTAAATGACTTGTTGTCTATATAATTCACACTACATAAAGTAATCATCGCGATGACAGAAAATAATAACGTCCAAGATTTTGAAAAATTATTGTACTATAGAACGTTTCATCCATAACGAATAATTTTTTTAATAAAAAAATATATCCCCTCCTTCGATTTATATAATTTATATTTATATTTTACATCTATAACTTATGTTTTTACACATGTATAAGTATCTAGTAAATGGTAGATAAGTATAACAGGTTTACATGACTTTGTATCCATTTTTGTATGGAATTTTATACTCAAGTCGTTTCAAAATACAACCGGCTACAAGTCCTTTAGGGGATTTGTCGTGATGACCAAATGCTAATTTATGAATGGAAAATAATTCTTTCAACTAAGAAATCGTGTACATGTTAGTCATTACCTAGATCCATTATAGGACACCTAACATATTATTAATCCACACGCGACGATAGCTAATATTCCGTAACTAAATTATATACAATCTCGTGGCGTCGAAATTAATTTGTAGAAAAATAAAAGATAACAAACGTGTAAATATAAATTGTTTTTTTTATCAAGAAAATCACAAGACAGGTGAAAAAACAATATTAATATAGGCGATTAAATGAATCGAACCAAACAAACACATTCACGGCTGTTCATAAACAAATATTTTATAGAAATCGAGTGACGTCATTGCGTGATTTTCCTCACATATTAGGTAATAAATCTCGCAATACTTATAATTGAATTTATAATATTTGTTCGTCATAGTACGCTCTAATTTCGAATAGTTTTCAATTTAGATATATTTATAGGTATGTCGGTCGAAATAGACGATAAACAGCGTAAAATAACTGACAAAATTCGTTACAATTTTGGTTTTTGTCAATATTATATATATTTTTAAGCGAAGACAACATTAAACAATTTTTATTATATGCTATATATATATTTTTGTTATAACATCAAGTTGTATTTTAGAGAATTTTAGAAATATGAATAGCGTATTGCATGATGTAGTACAGTGGTTCCTAATTGGTGTGGTCTGTGGACTCATTTCAAATGGTCCGCGGTACTCAAAGAATATTTTTCCACTACATTTACTGTATTGCTAATTTAATTTTGAACATATAAATTATAAAAAATAAATAAATACTAAAAGGTGGAATTAAGTAGTGGTTTATGGAAATGGTAAATTTATTAAAGTGGGCAGTACTTAGTGTTAAGTTGGGAGATGTAGTATAATAATCAAAATATATACTCATGATAAAAATATCATTATAGAATATTTTTCCAAAAACTTCAAATTGTAGAAAAAATCATAAATAATAACGAAATACTTCATTATTTTAAATTATATTAAAAATGTATTTTTTCTATTTTTAGTCTAGATCAATATTACTATCAAAAATGATACATATCAATATCTGATGTATTTTACCTACATATGTATATCTATGGATTCATAAAGAATAAAATGATTAAAAAGCCTAAGATAAAAAAAATTAGTTACTAAACAAGGAATAAGTATTTCTCATTACTAAACTTATTGGCGTTCAAAAATGAGGTTAATATAAAATGGACAAAAATTCAAATAATTGCATCAGGAAAATTGAAAAAAAATTTAAGATCAACAATCAAATTTATATATATATACCAATTTTTTTTTTAATCTAATATAATCATAATTTTAAATTTAATGCAAGGGAGGGAGTTTCGCTAGAAAGGTCAAAAAAGTTGAAGTTTTTTACGTTTAAAAACATCAATTTTAAATTATTTATATTTTTAATATCCAAAACAAAGATAGCTCAATTGAGTATTATGGAGAAAGACTTTATTAATTGTCAAATAACCACTTGATAGCCAATAAAACAATAAAATTACATAGTTTTTTAAACATGGTACACATAAAACAATGACATTTGCTTATTTTTAAAAACAAATGTTAATTAAACAACCAACCTAAATAGTTCACCAACATAAGTATATACTTTAAGACATTAAATTTGTTATATTAATTATTGATAGATACTACAATAACCATACATAATAAGCACCCTTCTTATTTGTCTTTGGATAAAATACATGTAAATTACAATGTATATAGAAATACATTTAAAGAAATATTGAAACCAACCCATAATTATCGCTTAAATGATCCACAGCTCATAATTAATATACAATAATCAATAAAAACATTGTATGTTCATACCTGTTTAATTTATAGTCCCTACAAAATAACTGTCTTCAGAAGAACAAATATATTTCATTCAATATTATTAGTTTCATCTGTTTAGATATTTTGTTATAAATACTTTGGCAGAAGATACACCTTTTTTAAATAATAGAAATAAAAGCCAATAATTTTAGGGTTAATAATTACAAGTTTTTTGTATATAATACGATTAAATATAATTCTAAATTAATTTTTATTTATTAAGTTTACACATTTACAAGAAATCTATTAAATAGTTTTATTAAGAAATATGTATGGAAAAGTAGTAAATTGTTTTAAAGCAACCTACGTATATTCTAATTGAAACAAAAATAAATAACAATGTCAACTGACCATTTGACGACTTCAAGTCACGATGTATCAGCGAAATGGGGGCACCATTGTGCAAATAATTCATACCCCTGGCAATCTGAATGGCCCAATCAACCAATATATCCGGCCGTATCTTTCTTCCTTTTAATACCTGGTTAAGTGAACCACCCCGTGCATACTCCATAATCAAACATAAGTTTGGAATCTGCAAACAAACGCCCAACATTGACACAATGTTTTCGTTGTCTAGTAGCCAAAACAAGTTGGCCTCTTGTTGGACATTCTTGATGGTTTCACTGATGTCTTCATCAGGATCTTGGCGTGCTGCTTTGACAGCCACCTCCTTGTTATTCCAATAACCTCGATAGACTTTGCCAAAACCACCAACACCAATCACCTCTTCCAGCTCGAGTTCTTTGAATTCGATTTCGGTGATGTGATCGTTGCCCACAGCTGTGTCCACGACAAAATTGGCTGGGAATATACCCACTTTGTCACCGAGTTTACCAGTCCACCAACCCTCGTCGCCAGAAATCTTAGCGTCGGTGGAAAGCACCTCGACAATATCACCGCGTTTTAAGCTCAGCTCGTCCTCACCCTGTGCATCATACCTAAACTTGGCCGTCCACAACGGTAGACCAGACGGCTCTGCGGTTGGCTGACGACGCTGGTCACGGCGGTCGTTTTTGTGCCGCGGCCCATTCACGACGTGGAACCTCGGGCGCGACGACGTAGTCGAGTACGACGGCGGGTCGCCGCGCTGCAGGTTCTGCGTCGGACCGCCGAAACCTGGACCGATGTGTTCCATGGACGCCGACGCCGGAGGCATTCGGTTACGGCCGCTACCTGACGATTCTCGTGCCGCTCTGTCCGTGCGGCAGGACTTTCGCTATCATTTCGTCCTTTTTTATCCTTCGCAGACGCGCAGCGCAACAGTTTAACGACGCGGATAACAGCACGTCATTACGTTTCACGCGGCGGCTTATCAGCGTCCCATGCGGATACAAGTTGTCGAACGATTACGTCTACAAATTATATTATGGCGACGAAATGAACGTTCCTGATATCTCGTTGACTCTTTCGTAACAATGTACCGCGACAGCGGATCACAGCGACACAGCACCGCGCGGATTTTCGCGCGCGAAATATGGAGACCTTTGGGAACGAAAAAGGGCCGTACAAACGATGATAACGATCACGTGACAACGTTTTCGCACACACGACGTAATACAGTAATTTATACACTGAGTGTAACGTAAAAACCGAAAACGAATTACGATTCACACGATAACAACGATTAAAATCATATATAACAACAATATTAAAAAAAAATACTTAACACAGATTTTTGGTCGCCATTTTGAATTTTAAAATCTCGTTATCTCTCACAGATGTTCCGATTTTCCGTGATATCCATAGTATAGAATTATATTTAACGCGTTTCATAACGTCTTTGCGTTCGTTTACTGCGGTATCAGCTACTGGTGACTCTCCCGTATAGTTAAAGATCTTTGGATAGCCGTGCGCCCGGTGTGCTCTCACAGATAGATAACGTAAATAATATTATTGTTTTATTTATCATGGTTATTTATTTTACGTGTTAAAAACGAGATGTTTAGTTATGTTCATATTGTTTGCCGTTGATTTGTTTTTGTCAAGAATTTGTATGCATCTTGGACGACGTCGTTGTCGTTAAACTGTTGAAATTCGTTGAATTCACGACGAAACGCGGTAGCGATGGACAATCATAACGTGATCGCATCCTTAGATCCGTTCTACGCTGCCTGCGTAGATTTGCGAAAGCATAACTACGACAAGTGTATTGAAAATTGCACGATTATTTTATCGAAAAACCCATACGATCAGGTAAATAATAAATGAATAATTTGACATATACATACTTATTGACACATGAAATGGCGTTTTTATGGTTCATAGAATGTTTAAAATTATGATAACGATCCGTTTACTATGAATTACAAAATTACAAACTTGTACCTAATAAGAACAAAAAAATAAAAAAATAATTAAACATTTAATAGAAATATGGACCCATTTTACCTATTTATTCGTCTCCATACTATATTATATTGTAGTTTTTTCACTTACCTACCTCGATTGTAGTCTTTGAACTGTTCGGGGTGTTAATAATTATGAGGCTCATTGTTATTGTCTTACTTTAATATAAAATTTGATAGTGTATACTATAGAATCAGTTGTTTGTGATCTCAAATACCCAATTTTTTTAATAATTGTTTGATTATTAGGTTATTCTTTATTATGAATCATCTAATTCATTGTGACCTTTGTTACATTACTCCCTAGTTACTCATTAAATATTGTGTATACTGTATAATGATAAATGATCTAAGGTATTATTCTAGGTATTAATTATTAATTATCAGTTTAGTTTTAATCATTTTGTTTAAAAATGTATGTATGTTATTATTTTATAAGAATAAAATATGTGTATTTGATATTGTTAATTTAATTAGTTATTTTATATATAAATACATCATTAGAAATGGTTGATAGTATAAATGTATCTCTTACAATGTCCCAATGTATATGGAAAGAATGAAGAACCAATTTCATTATAATATTTCAATTAGATGTTCGATTATTTTATTATCAGTTATTAGAGAGCTATGTATTTTTTAATATTTTGGTTGTTTGGTTTACTATTTATTAATTTATTGATGTAAATTATACGCATTTATATTTTTGCTATTTCAATCAGTATATTATATAACAGTATTTCAATAAATATGTTGATAAACACTCTTGGGTAGTCCTTGAACACATTTAAAAAATTCTATTTGGTAGGTACATCTTTACAATCTAAAAGTTAATCTTACATTGTGCTATAGACTACTCATTTTTTCACAAATTAATCAATTTCGGCTTGTTTTATATATATATTTTTAATAAACTGAACTTAGAATTTTCAATTTAAAAATTAGCATTTTAGTTTGTTGCTTTCAAATTTAAACTCTACCCTTTCCTTATTTGTTTAACTTCTATTTTCAATAGAACATATTTCAGAGATACATATATATTATAATATAATGAGTGTTTTAATTTTTAAGGCTACTTGGGCTTTAAAAATGCGCGCATTGACTGAACAGTTATCTATTGATGATATTGAAGGCGAAGAAGAAGGTATTGTTGATTCTTACTTTAACTCGGATGCAATAGCTGAAAATGCTAAAGTGGGTACGTCATTGAAAACAGCTGAAAACACTTGTAACCAAAGGTCAGTATTAATTTTATTGAATAATATGACTTAATTTAATAATAAATAAATATTTAATTATATATTTATAGACCTCGGACAGTCAGTGGGCGACCCTTAAGTGGTATTGTTCGCCCATCAACTTCATCCACTGGTGGAAATAATTTACAAAAGACATTAAAAACACCACGTACTGTTGGTTCTTCAAGACCATTAACATCTCAAATGGCCAGAAATATACATCTTGGTACAGCATCAATGGTTTCTCAAATTGATGGGCCTTTTGTTAATATATCTCGTTTAAATTTTCCAAAATATGCTTCTGATAAACAACTTTCAAAGTTGTTATTTAATTATATATACTATCAACAAAATGATATAAGAAATGTAAGGACATTGATAGTTATTTATGATTAAATTATTACTATTATTATTTGTATATACTTTGAATGCTCAATTTAGGCATTAGATTTTGCTGTGGAAGCAACTAAATGTTGTAATTTTGAGGATTCTTGGTGGAAAGTACAATTAGGAAAATGTTATGTGATGTTAGGTTTACTAAGAGAAGGAGAAGCACAATTTCGTTCTGCTTTACAAAATGGACCTAATATTGAAATATTTTTACGCCTTTCACGATTATTTATACGTCTGGATCAACCACTAAGTTCATTAGACATATGTCAGCAAGCATTATCATGGTTTCCACATGAAGTTACATTACTCATAGAAATGGCTCGGTATATCCAACAAATGTAGTTTAATTTTTACCTTTTCACTGGGCACATTATTTCATTAATTTTCATGTATTATTGATAGCACTTTATAAAGTATTTTTTATTTTAAATTCTCTCAGCGTTATATTTATAGGTTATTGTCTTTATTTATTAGTTCACAATTTGATTTATTTACTTGTAATGCACTAATCTACTTAATGTACAAGTATGTTTAAAAACAATAAATTGTTATACCAAATCGTCATTTTACCTTAGCGTTTCTATGTAATTGTTCGGATTAAATTATATTCCTATTTTAAACGTTACATCAAATTTTGTTACAGAATATTTGAAGGTTTAAATAACATATCAATGTCGGTAAAATATTATAAAGATATACTTGAATTGGATGCAACAGATATGGAATCAATCGCGTGTATAGGATTACATCATTTTTATTCTGATCAACCTGAAGTTGCTTTGAGATATTATAGGTACTTATTATTGGATACTTTTTTTTTTATCTTTGATGACAATTTTTTGTGTAGGAGATTGCTGCAAATGGGTTTATATAATGCTGAACTCTTTAATAACCTAGGGTTATGCTCATTTTATGCTCAACAATTTGATGTTGTCACAGCTTGTTTTGAAAATGCTTTACGATTAGCATTGGATGATAATGCAGCAGATGTCTGGTATAACATCAGTCATGTAGCAATTGTATGTATCAGGTTAGTTATCTTTTAATTTCTAATAGCTTTAACTTGGTAAATTTTTTAGGGTTTTGGAGATTTAGATATAGCTGAGCATAGTTTGTATTTAACATTATCTTTAAATAGTTCTCATGGTGCTGCTCTTAATAACCTGGCTGTATTACAATGGCGCAAAAACAATATCTTTAAGGCTGAATCTTTATTGAATTCAGCAATAGCTGCAGAAGAACATCTTTATGAACCACATTATAATAGAGCTTTATTAGCCCAAGAGGTAAAAATATATATATTAGTTTATATTTCAATTAAGTAAACCAAATGTAAAAATAAAAATTTTAAATCTCGATTAAATTTCTTAATAAAAATCTAATAAGTTAGAAATTAAATTATATTAGAACAAATAACATGTATAATATTATATTAACTTTATTACTTTTTTCATTAATATTTAAAGATGATAAATTAATTCAAAAATATAAATGAAATATTAAATCTAAAATAAATTTGACTATTGAACTTTTTTTAGATAAATAGCTCTTATATTTGCTGTTATATACAAAACAAAATATAGTCTTTGTTTTATATTAAAGAAATGTTTAAATTATTTAAAATATTATGTAAATAATGGATGATTTTTATGAGAAAGATAGGTTATATATCAATTATCAGTATAATTTTAATCTACACTGAATATTTGTTTAAGTTTTTTCGTCAAGCTGTCGATTGTATTTAGTGATAAACAATAATTATTATTTTTTGTCAATAAAGGATGAAAAATTAGTATAAATCAAATAGTCAAAAATTATACATTTATTGTTTCTTCTATAAATTAAGTGTTTTTGACATAAGCCTCTTCTTATAAAAACCATCCAATTTATAACAATGTAATATAATATTACAAAACCATTTTTTCCCCAGGAAGGTGATCACCAAACAAGTTACGCTATGGTAAAGAAGTCATTGGCAATATATCCTAATCATTACAATTCTACAGATATTTTAAACAAATTAAAAAAATATTTTTCTAGTCTTTAAAAATGATTAATTAATGCTATAATTTTGTATTTTATTTCTTGGTCATATTTTTAATTTGGTAATTAAGGATAAATTATTTAGTTAAATATCATCTATTAGGTAACATTTTTTTGCTTATTAGCCATACTGGTTGAAATAAATATATGTTTTTTTTTTGTTGTGACATTTTCATTGGAATTGTCTAATGTAGAATAAATAAATAATTGGTCATTTGGATTAAGATATGTTAAAATCCGATATTAATTCCTTTTTTTGCAGCTATGGGTAGAAATTCTCCTTGTAAATATGGATTGATCGACTGTAAAAATTAAATCAAATTATGTCATGAGTTATACTTTATACTTAATAATTATTTTTTTTATATATAATCAATATCATTGTTAGTCCTAATCTTCAATATTTATTCAAATGATTAATCAATCAAAACTTACTTTTTTAACGTGGAACTTTTTTGCAACTAAATTTTTGTGTTCGTCCTCTACCTGTAGTGATAAAAATATTAATGCAATTTCCATAATAACTCCTTAAGTCAAATTTGATTTATTATTACCTGAAGTTTCCTTACAAGTTCGTCCACGCCGACGCTATGTTTAGTACCAGTATCAGATCGCCCGCAATCAAACATGTGTTCGGAGTCACACATACATTCTTGTGACTCCTGATATTCTCGGCTAAATGACGCTGTATTTTCAAAATCTGTTATACAACCGTCTTCATCTGAAACGTAAATGTAATATATACTTAAACGTTTTTTTTTCGTCAAATGGTATGGGTCTTTAATTTTTTATTTGTACGTAACATAATACATTTAAATAAATTACGACCCGCAGGTATAAATACCATACTACTACTATAATAACCCACATACCCGTGTATCCCACTGGACACGGATTAGGTGGATTGCAATAAGCAGGCAATGTAGCGTCCGTTTTTATTTCGTTTTTATTTCTCGCTGGATTTTCTGGGTTTAGAGTCTGAACTCCTTCGCCAGCGCCGCCTGAATCATGTAAAAAACATTTACCAAATCGATATTATATTAAAGAAAACGCAATTTTCTTTTCACATTTTTATAATATTTATTCGCCCTACTACGCGTCTTGTTCAGGTATTCATTAAACGACGATTCGCAAATAAATACTGTTTGGTTTGAGATAAAATTATACGCATTGGGGAATATTTAATTTGCGCGTTATATTCGCCGTGTATATTTTGTAATTTTATTAAAATTAGTCCCACCCGATTATATACAAAGATATAGTTTGAACGTGTTCGGAATGAAAATTTGAAGCCTTATGCACTCTATTATAATAGTACTACTACGGTATGTTTTCAAGGATCTGCTATTTATAATTATCATGTTATATATTTTACCGACGCGACGATATTGTTAATGTGTTCCATGTTTTAGGGTCGTTAATTATTTAATAATAATTTTCCCCTCGTTTTTTTTATAAATTTATTAGGTTTAAACTAGGCAATATAAACAATTATCGTTTTATAAATACAAATGTAAAAATTAACACTCTGCGGCGCCAAATATCTTTAAATATACGTTAATCGCGCTACCGAATAATAATGCATATAATAAATACTGAATAAAAAAACGTTGGCCTAGCGTAATAATAAACATCCTTATTTCGGCCCGCAAATTGTTTCGGATATCCCGCCGAAGTATTTCTTCCCGCAATTTCGATAAGTACAACACGAAATATTTTTTACCTTGATGTAGGAAAAAAGAAAAAACTTTCCAAAAAAAATGACACATTATATCGGTAAATTGTCATATATATATATATATATAAGAAAAAATCTACTGCGCATCTAGAACAAAAGCACTCTTGGGTCCTAGTGGTTGGAGGAAGGTTATTTGTAATATTAAAAAATATTTAAGTATACAAAATCTTATTTAAAATTCGAATTTATGTGCGTAAAAAATATTTTATTATTTTCTAAATGCAACTCAACCACTCATGTACTGCGATCCCCACAACGTGCTGTGTTGCATGTATTCGTTATCTCTGATAGATGGCATGATGTTTGTCTCGTCCACGCCGTCGTCATAGTCCGCGGGCGGTTCTTGCAATTGCTGTTCAGTCGTCTTCATTCGACCGAATTGCTGCCCATACTTGTCGTCCATCTCCGATTTTACTATATCCTCTTGTAGCTGGTTGATGACGTTCTCCAGGAGTTTACTCCGCATGTACTCAGAGTCCTTTATAAGTATTATTAAATGTTAAAAAAATTGTTATATTATATAATAAAAATACAATTTTTTTCTTTTTAATAATAAAAATTTTAGTATCGGTACACGCAATTCTAGAACCTATATTTTAGAGTACGAAAGAACGATTTGGCGATTTAGTTTTAAATTTAATTTTGCAACAAATTCGTTTCTACATCTAATTTATTCTACCAAGTATAACTGAAAATCTATATTTCGGGATTTATATATAATTAAATGGAATTAGTCGATATGGTTTTAAACCTAATACATAAGGTAACTATAGATATTGTGATTTCAGTTAAAATTTGGTTTTGAATTTTAAAATCTCTATTAACTTTTGAATGTTTATTATATATTGTGTTATACAATCGAATAAATATTAAAAATGAAGAATTATTTTTGATCGTGTATATGACAAAAATAACGATTTGGGATAACTGTGAATTAAAACTGTTCTAATTAATAATAAAGTTATGACGGTTTATATACTATATAGTAAGTTGGTTTGTCAAATGTTATCACTTTAATCGAAAAAAAGTCGATTAAAAACTGTAATTATTCGAAGATTAATACTAGTCGATTTTTTAAACCATAAAATATTGACAATATAATTCGTCAACGAGAATTCGAAATTTATTTTTCATATAAACTATCGGGATTTGTTTCGGATCTGATTCCGAATCTGTCAACTATATTTTATGTTTGTTAAATACAATCATAATGTAAACCATTGTGTTTTATATAAATATTATTCATATTCTAAAATGAGTAGTACAAAAATAATTCATAGGGTATTGACGAGTTGCTTACCTGGATTGTCTGAAATTTGTTACATGTTTATTAAATTTGGAAGCGATACCTTATTGTCTCTTTAGAAATACGATTCTGACAGGTAATGGATGTTTGTAATTTGATAAGCTGAGA
Organism: Geopemphigus sp. TES_GeoC_2020; assembly: GCA_025469175.1. Lineage (NCBI taxonomy): Eukaryota > Metazoa > Arthropoda > Insecta > Hemiptera > Aphididae > Geopemphigus > Geopemphigus sp. TES_GeoC_2020. The sequence continues at coordinate 15,412 of JAIPRN010000053.1, forward strand.
CAATAGGATATACTACAAGTATATTTAGACTTACAAGTATACTCATTACATTTAAATACGGGAATTATCCAAAAAATTAAAAAACACGTTACGTTTTTTTTTCTACTCTATTGTTAATAGATTATATCGTATCGAATGATAGGATTTATGGTAAGCTTAGAGTGTATACACGGAATGAATCGAGACAGATACCGATATGTTAAAAGTAAAGTTTTGTGTTTATAAATTGTCGATAAGTTTTGTGAAATGTTTTCGATTTATGTTGGTAATAAAAGTTGGTGTTTTCTTTCTACTGTTAACTTACGCTAAAGTAAATAGCATACGTGGGGTTACGCCTTTCATTCTTTTGATAAGTATAATGTACGTACTTAAATAGGAAGTTTGTTAATTCCTTAAAAAAACCGTATGCCGTTACTCGTCTTATGTCAATATAAAGAACTGCCGTATACAATAATAACGTGCGTGTAAAAATATATACGTTTATAAAATAGTTATATCAAATTGTAAATCTACATAAAAAAATCCTCAACGCCTTATTTACCATTTATTTTATACACTATTAATGTGTAGGAATAACGCATACATAAAAATTCAAAATATTTCGATCAAACGCGAAAAATTATAAATACATTAGACATGTATTATGTCGAATTTCTGAATCGATATAATACGTAATCCCAAATCATTATTATTCGTTCTTTCAAAATTCAGAAAATCCAATATTTATATATTGGCTTATGATAAAAAGCGTATAATATATACCGAATACACTATAATGCATTCGTGTACAATATAAAAATGTATTCCATTATATTCTATACTTGAAACCGTATTCATTAATGTGCAACAGTCGTACATATGTCCGCCGCATATAAGTTATGTAATAAGCGCTTACAATCGATCGCATCGCCATTTACATAAAGTGACTATAGTTTTCAAATTATATACATAGATAACGTTTCAAAAATTGTTGGGGAATTATACCAAACGAAACACGTATGATTTTCGTTTGGATAAATTAATTCCAAATACATTTCCCGAAGACATAAAATAATCATAAACCAACACTTAAGAAAAAAGAGAATTTTTTCTGGTTTTCTAGGTATCGGAAAAGTTTTTGGAGAAAATTACTCGTTCACGTCACACAGTTAAATCATCATATTTATAAATATGAACTAGCCGCGTATATCGTATTTGTTTTATATTCGAGTTATATACACGTACACGCGAATACTGTGGACGTTCTATTTTTATTAATTTTAGAATCTATAACTGTGATAGTACGTATAAATCGTAATTCGAAAATCAAAAAATATTTTAATATTTTAACGTACGCCGTAGAAACGCGCGCATTATATACGCTTATCGTAAATGAATTATGGATTAATTTGTTCGTATTCCTTCGTGTTCAAACCACGAATATAGAAGTGTAGGAAGTGTTGACTCGGTGTATTATTATAAAAAATTCTATAAACCAACGTATAATATCTTTGGCCGTAAAAACGTGCATCGTTTTCCGCACATATATCGTGTATTGTCATTAGAACGTTTATGAATTTGCGCGTTCTTTTTTCCTCGCTTAGCAGCATTTAGATAATAAAACATTTCTACGATCTACACACTCAATCGACTATGTTTCGCTTTTGAGAATATAAACGAATGTATTCGTCATGTCACTAATTTTAAACGTTAGTTTTCCTTAATTTCAGCGTTACGTGACTATTCTTTGCGAATCAATATTCCACTAAGTGCCTATACTTACAGAATTTATACTACGAATAATAAATTATCACACATGTCGTCGCGACGTATTTAAAATACGCGACATATTTGTTCGTATTTTTATCGTTCATCTTACGTATACTAAACTATAGTTATTGTCGTGCTTACAAAACATAAACGCGTTTTACGTTTAAGTCATTTTAAGGGCATATATAAACACCCGAACCCTTAGCGAAATATGAAACTTTTAGTGCCTCGACCGGTTAGAAGTTGTCGGTATTAAGTTACGTCAGTTATACGTATATTTCTACAATTGATATTTATTATATTTGATACGCACGTGGCAAGAGCTTATGTACCTTTTAGATTCCAAAGTCTTAACATATGGGGGGGGAGATTTGTGTATAGAACCAATTTATTACGCGTGGGCACTCTACTCGCGCGCATATACCGTTAGTTTTTTTTTATTTATATACGACGATATAAATACGGCGTTTTCCACGAACGGTGGCGACGTCATCGGGAAAATATCGGACTTGACGCGTGTGTCAATTCGGTGGGGCGAACGTTGTCACTGCTGTAACTTATTTTTGACGGATAATATAAAATCGATCAATGTACCGACGGTGACCAAAACTTAGGTGTATATATATTATCGTCTATATCGCGAATTCGTGCGTCGTAGTACACGTGACCGACGACATATTTATATGTATGTGCGCCTAAAATCGACTCTACCGATTGTCCGGACGCGTTAATACAATAGAATCGCCGTGTCCGCGCACTTATACCGTACCGGAACTATATCGTCGTATCGCGCAAGACTCACTTTTATATCTGCCAAGAATTTTCCTCCAAACGCGATGACGCAGGCGGGCACCAAAGCAATACACAGCATGATAACGTTGGTCGCCATAACGGTGGAGTTTTTCGTATGCCTGGAAAACGGGGAAAAGCAAACGTGTAACAGATGGTAGTTTCCCCAGATTGTTAAGACGGTGCGGGTTCGCTAATCGCCGCCATTAATTGCGTTCGTGAAGAACGTTATTCGTACGTTAGCGTTACATTTACGTACGACGGTAAGACGCAAATATCGAAGGAATACAGCGCACGAAACGTTTTCGATTTATCGCCGTCTCCCGGGATATTTTTAATTAAAAGATCTTACAATATATATATATATATATTAATACTACATGTTCGCTGGGTGTGTATACCACGCGATATAGATATATATTTCTATTTTTATTTTTATCATATTCGGCGAGCACGACGCGCTACGGCACGTCGGATACAACGACCGCGACCTTACCTAATAATATTGTTTCACCACATAATTAAATTAAACGATTAATCGTACGTCCGGTTTATATATACATACTTATATACTAATTTTTTTTACTTTTGTGCTTTTTTTACCTTTTTCAACGATATGACCCGCATAAATGTCCACTCGGTTCCACAGGTAGCTGACGACGCGTCGACGAGGGCGAGTCGTGTGCGGCGCGGATCAATAGGCGCGGCCGCCGGCGGTGCTAGTGCGGCGCTCGCGACGATGTTGGGAAAACTCGGCGGCAATCGTCGCTTATGATGAGAACGCGCCCGCGCCGAAACGCGCTCGGCGACCGACGGTGGCGGAAAACGCCGCCCTCTACGGTTAAGTGCTCGTGAACGGCGTTACACGCGATGATTCGTGTACATACGCATAATACGCGTTTTATTGAGGTTATTATGTATTTAACGTCATGCCGCTGAAACTGAGAACGAACGATTATAATATTACCCGTTATATTGTCCGCAGGCGGTGTAAGAGTCTCGATAATCCGATTACGTACGGGAATGGAGCGTAGTCGTTGTCGTTTTAAAAAAAAAAAAAAATATATACATATGTATTGCCAGTGGTATATTTATGGGGGTGTTAGGGGTTTTCACCTATGATGCTGACGGGCGTTTTCAACGCCTGTCTGTGGAGCGGGACGTTCCCGAAACGGTGGAAAAGAGCACGGCTCGTGCTTCTTAGTAAGCCGGGGAAACCTGAGGGAGTCCCGTCCTCGTACAGACCTCTGGGCCTCCTCGACGACATGGGCAAGATCTTGAAAGTACTGCTGGCTGCCCGGATCGTGCAGTTCGGGTTCCGCAAAGGGCGGTCAACCGACCACGCGGTCCGAGACAAACTCGCGGCCGCGCGTACCGGTCGCCGCTTGGCCGTGGTTGTGAGTCTGGACATCAGGAACGCCTTTAACACGATCGGATGGGACGTAGTACGGGTGGCGCTGTCGCGTATCGGCTTACCGCCATACCGGCGGCGTATCCTCTGGTCGTATCTCGGGGAACGAGAGCTGCACTGGTGCGGCGCGGGAAGCGGCGAGATGTCGACCGCGGAAGTCTCTTGCGGGGTGCCGCGGGGCTCCGTGCTCGGTCCTCTGCTGTGGAACGTGACGTACGACGCGGTGTTTCGCCTTCCGTTACCGCCCGGCGTGTTAATGTTCGGCTTCGCCGACGATACGCTGGTCGTGGCGGAAGGGGGCACTGTAGACGAAGTGCAGGTCCGCGCAAACATCGCGCTCGTGGCGGTGGCCGGGTGCATACACGCTCAGGGCTTGCGGCTTGCGGTCGAAAAGACACAGGCCGTAGTGTTCACGGTCCGTCGCAAGCCGGTGGATCTTCGTCTACGGCTGAGGAGGAACGACGCTTCGGTATCTGGGCCTCGAGTTCGAGTCCAAGCGTTCGATGTTCGCGGCGCGCCTCCGCACAGCGGCCGACAGGGCGCAGCGGGTTATGGGAGCCCTGACCGGCCTGATGCTGAATTTTGGCAGGCCGCGCGAGGCCAAAAGGCGTTTGCTCGTGAGCGTCGTGCAATCGGTAGTATTGTACGGCGCGCCGACGTGGGCGCCAACTTTGGACTATAATAAATAAAAATAAAAATATTAATAAAATATCGGCTTAAATAACTATTTCATTATTATGACACTCTAGCCTCACACAAAAGAAAAGTTTCTAAATACGCCATTGCGTATATCGGTACTGTCGAATACTGACAAATTCGTACGGTGAACCTGTTATAGAAAAATGTAATGGGCGTGTGGGTTCGATTTGAAGTTTTTCTGTTAGTCGACCGTGGCCCAAGTTTTGTTTGTTATAATTAACGTTTGAAGGGATTCACGGCGATCCAGCTTTTTAACGTAACTGATTTCGTAAAAATAGGTAATAAGTATTGTAGAAGTTATATAATAATGATGTTTGTACACGTAATATTGCGTTTTGGCGATTTAAAATTTAAAAAAAAAAATAAAATAATTTTGATTAACTCAATCGGTACGAAAATTTGCATTTCCAGTTCTACGAAATCCAAAGTGCCAACGATTACGATCGACGTAATTGAAAATGGCATGCTTGAAAATTAATTTTTGAACTATCTAGAAGGTATATAAAAGTTTAAAGTCGTGACTACGGTTTTGTCGTTCGGTTGAAAATGTTTAAAACATTATATACGGTTAAAAATATAATTCCGTCATACCGGAAAATATAATTAATTATGACTATTACGGACCTTTAAATAATTAGGTATATTCGTAATGTAGATGGAACGTTGGATAAATGGTGGGTATCACGAAGTTTCGTTTTTTCGATTTAGTATTATGTCGACATTTTATTAAGGATAATGAAAGAGCGCGGAAAATAGACGGTCAATAAAAATCATCTTTTATCGTTTTATCACTCGCTTCGATTGTTTGGGATCTGGACTATACACGCGAGTAACAAATATTAGCGTAGTTCGTAGTTACATATACAAAAATGACAAACGCGTAAGATTATGTATGACTGATGGGTGTATTATTCAGAACTAAAATTATACACTACAAGCAGTGAGCGCTGCCGACCCATCCTAATTTCGTCCGTATAATATATACGAACGTATAGGTATTGTATCGTTAAATATAGGACGCGGTGAAAACCAGAACGGGAATAAAAAATATACAAAAGGTAAAAATACCATTAACAATAAACGATCTAATGTCCGAAATGTGTGCTATATGATATAATATGACGCCGCTTACGAATCAGTAACAAAACAATTTTGTTTGTGGTTTTTTTGTTTTCGAAAGTGTCACCATCGGTGTGTTCGAAATTAGGATCGAAACATCCCAAGTGTCAGGAACATAGGATATCGCGTTCAAAGTTGAAACGGACTCCTGGCATCCTGAAAATTTTAATGACGTCGGAACTGCACTTGACTAATAGGTATATCCCGTTGTTTTCGTAAAATTAATTTTACAAGAAAATCGCGTCGAAGACCGGTCCTGCGCCGCAGATTAACGAATACTAAACAGCTAGAGGACTTGGTATACGTCGATAGAAAATTATGCTAACCCATTTGGTTGTTTTCCCGAAAAAACCCTTTTATGTGTCGCACTCTGAATACGCACGATCGTTGTTTAATACGTTTCTGAGCATTGCTAACAATGTAGTGATACCATCTCGCGAATATATTATATATATAACGCGGAACTATGTTCGTGAAATGGATTCTCGAGAGGCTCACGCAACTCCTTCAAAAATATATCACGAGTAAATATGTTTCGAAAATAGCGCTTGAAGTGGTGCATTAGTTGTTGGCTAGGGATTAGTGTGTTTTCATCTTTCACCGATTCAGAGGAAATAGCGTATATTTTTACGATATCTAAAAACGTAAAAAATTAATAATAACGTGCCATTTAAAGCGAAAAACTTTAATAAATTATTCTCGCATGCATCGTAGCGGGAATATAATATAATTCGACGAAAATATATTATTTATAAATATATAATATATTCGTAAGTATGAAATACGAATAACCTCCCTTTATATATATATAATATACGCTCCCGGGATAATTAAAAATAATTTTGCCACGTTCGTCCATGTTGTACGTGCTAATGTACATAGAAAACCATAAACCTTTTTGAATGATGACGTCGGTCATATATATAGCGAAAATATTCGATTACCAACCACGCAACCGAAGACATTTCAAAACGCTTTATATATTACGCGCGCTCGCTTGCGTGTATAGTAAGTATATTAAGTATCTATATATTTTGATTTTTCAAAATAACACACACACACACACATATATACACATAATAGTAACTTAATTCATGTACTTCACGAACTAAAATTTAACTTGCTGCATGACTGTCCGTCCCTAACTGCTTGACGTATACTTTTAGTTTAGAATATATGATGAGAGTATTGTAAAGTATATATTGTTAACGTATTGCCACATGGACGATAGTTCCGAGTTATTTATCGAAATTTCGCCGTACACTCGCAAGTCGCCGACCGACGACCGTTTAGTTCGCGCACGTAATTTATTACTGTCGGAGATGGTTTGTCTATAGAAAGTTCGCAAACTTTCTATACCTTTACACTTTGAACGTTATATACGTGTGTGTATGTGTGTGGTAGGTATACAAATTTGGGAAGGATTCTGATGTAGCGCGGGAAGTCGGGAAATTTTCCCAACGGACCGTTATCTTTATAACATAAATATTTGCACCAGATTGTTGAATACTGTTATATACCTAATGGCGAATCCCATATACGTATTTACGTAAAGTTAAATCGTTTACAATCAATATTCATAAATATACGGCTCGAGTGTTGTTGTATTTGTAACTTTTTTTCTACCGTTTGAATTTGTTGCTATAAGTAAGTTTTCAATTCGTCTCTCGTAAGTACGAGTTAAAACTAAAACTGTTTAGTACAAATTTTCGCAATTTTCGGTGCTTTTTCTATTCTATTGATATTCTTTATTTATCATACGATGTTCTCTAATAATTAGGTACGTCTTATAATATTTATGTTATTTGATTAATTTTTTTAGCGCGATACTGCAATCAAATTTTATACTTTTTTTACTGTAAAAACATCTGATTATTACTCATAAATATTAATGCTTTCGAATTTTAAATATATTTATTTGGATAAGTGTAATAGCTGTGGTAAAACGATATATTTTATGCGAACGTGTAATATTATTTTCCCCCTAAATTTCGCTTTTGTACAAACTTCAAATTTTATAATCGACGTTGATTACGTTTAATATCTATTTCGTTTATTTAATAGTAACTATTCGATTCTATACATTTTTAAATAGGTCAAAACAAAAGGGAATTAGAGGTTATTAGGGATATAATTATTATTTATTTGTCATGTTTAGTATTCTTAATTGAATAACAATAATCTCTACTAACATTATATATTATATATGTTACTACAGTCTACAATTTATTGACTCTCATATTTAATTACGACGAAATCCTTTTAATATTTTAATAATTTCGTTTTGTTGACGGCCATCACTTAGGTAATGTATTGAATATCGTAGTAATAAGCTCTAGCCATATTTGCGAAAAAACAAAATAACTTCAAGTGTAACGAAATTGATTTTATAACCCAAAAGTAATGCAGCTTTAAAAACATAAATATAATGTAGCTCGAAAATAATTTAATTACAATTTTATAACGTATTTAATAATTGAATGGTATTACCAAAAAACAAAAATTTGATCGATATTTTTAATTAATTATATGAATATTTCCATTGTCAAAACACCCATATACATTTTTAGTTGAAATAAAAAATTACAATCGGTTAATTATAAGACACGTGTTATTTTAATGTTGTTCACGTGTATGCGGGCATGGTCGTAACTGAATTTCGGATGAGGTCCAAAATATTTTAGTTAGTTTTTATACATTTACGTTTTATTTGTATAATGTATTACAAAGTTCCGAGAAATAATAACGAATATTTATTATTTTGCTCACAAATATATTAAGAATCTAATAACATAATGTATTTTTTTACAAATATAATTTCAAAAAAGTTAAATAAAACGAGCCAAAATATATAATTAAATTTCAAATTGGCGTATTTTAAACGAATATATTTAAAAAACGATTTAATAGTTTGCTTATTTGCCTATTTTTCCTTATTTATTTCCGCTTTGCTTATTTGGCAAAAGATTAAGTTCGAGATTTAACGGTTAATACAAGTTACTTGTTTTCGGACAATTTTCGAATGATTGAATTTGTAAGCGTGTTTTTGCGATCAACAAAATGTAACCAGGGCGACTGAATATCAAAAATAAGTGTTTTCGTGATTTTGGTTACAAGTTTGGTATCTAATAACTTTTGGTTTTAGGTAACCGATTTATTATAATCGAATAAAATAAACGGTCCCGATATTCGGTTGGGTATCGGACGTTTTGTTTTGAGCTTACTAATGGTCCACGATTTAAATATTAAATAATAAATTCTAACATTTTAATTGAAATTCCGTAATGTCGTACGTAACGTGAGAATTCAATTTAGGTAATTACAAAGTATGGCGAGAGTTGGTCCCCATCATCCTCCGTTCTATTAAGGAAGATTATATTTGTTGTCGTTATTCATGTAAATCAATTAAAGATGGCAATCCCATTTCCTGAAATATTGCTTTTCAGGCAGTGGATGTATTGTCGATTTGCAATGACGAAAAAAGGTAATTACTAAGTAAAATAAGCGTTTTTTCGAAAAGCTCGAATACTGATCCGAAGATGATTTAAATAATCCAATAAATACAACAATGCCCAGTGCATTTACTATTCGTGTGGAAAACTGACTGATAAAATTCGGGCGACTGTTCAGGATTAAAAAAAATTAGACACGAGTGGATTCAGTTTACTCTGTTACGTTTTACGGAACTCGAATAAAACATATTTATCTCAGGACAAACAAATAAATAAAATACATTCTAAAAATCTATGAATGCTCTAAACGTATCGAGTATCGGCTTTAGAATATTCTCAACATTCTCCATAAAGTCGTTGAGGAAAAATCACCGATGATGATAATTTTGTTTTATTATAATCTTCTCATTTTTAAGTATAGTACTTTTTTTTTAATTACATTAGAGACTTACACCTGATTTATCATATCATATGATAACAGAATGATAACGTGGTATCAAATGGATTGCCGGTAAATGTGAAACGATCATTGGCAATGTTCATGTTGTTCTATGACGCCGTTTTAAATATAATTTTGTTTTAACTGAAAATTAAAATTTATTGTTTTATCGACGTTCAATTTTGTCAATGTCGTTTGGTATTTAAACCTTTATTTTTCATTTTATTTATCAGGATATCATGAAGGTAGTTGTTCAACGCGTTTTAAAAGCCAAAGTTTCAGGTAAATGTTTGTAACACCGAGCGTTAAAATTATTATTTAGTATTCGTTCATCATATGATTGTGTGTTCGAAGTTTTTTCTTAATTTAGTTTAAAAATTAATTCAGGGTATATACTTTACTGATTTAAACTTAACAAATAATTAGTTATTTTGTATTAGATACCTATATAACTACGTGTTTAATTATTTTTTTTGTCTACTGTTGATTTTATAATACATGTTTCATAATAGTATAAATCAATAAAACAAAAGTTTACTTATTACGTCAGGTATTTATTATGTTTAAAATACATATATGTGCAAACATAGATTTGGATGATCATTTTAAACAAAGTACACCATATATCATATATATGTATCTAATTTTGGTTACATTAAAATGTGCACATTTAATGTGTTACATGAAACTTTGTTAGATTTCAGAGTTTTTATATTTTTCTTTAATAATAAAGATTCAATATAACAAACGTTTTATTATTTAATAGTTTTAACTTTTATTGTTATATATATTGATTTTTTTTTTATGTAGTGGATGGACTCGAAATAAATTCAATCACTAAAGGTTTATGTTTATTGGTTGGTTTACAGAAAACTGACGAGAAAAATGATATTGATGCTATGTAAGATAATTAACGTTTAAATAATTTTAATATTTTGCATAACCGTATTTATAATGTATGTATTAATATTGTGTTTAAAATTTATACACAACAGTCAATATTTTTTTTAAAATTACATATAAATATTTTGGTTTTTCATTTTATAACATTCTATGCAAAAATTTGATAAATTTATAATGTTCTATACATTGAACTATATTTACTGTATATAAGGTTTCTCTTATTTGGTCATTAATGTTTTTATTTTTACAAAGCATATTCAATATTATCCAACGCTATATTTGTTACAAATCTGTTTTTAATTACTGAAAATTTAAGTTTATACATTTTTATTAACATTTTAATAATCCTTAATAATTGTAAGCCTTATAAAGAAACATTAAAACATGTATGTCTAATTGTTAAAATATGTGTAATATATTTTTATTATTGTAGGGTTAAGAAAATATTAAAGTTGCGTCTTTTTGATCACGATGAAAAGAAATGGCATTATAATGTAATTGACATGAACTATGAAATATTGTCAATTAGTCAGTTTACATTATGTTATAAGCTGAAAGGTAACAAATTAGATTTTCATATGGCCATGCCGGGACATCTTGCTCAGCAAAATTATCAATATTTTTTGGACACATTGCGTAAACATTATGATGAGAGTAAAGTTAAAGGTGAAAATTTTAAATGTAATTTCGAGTTAATTAAATTATAAGTATAATGTATTGTTTAAATAAATATTAGATACTTAAATAAATTATTCAACGATAAAAATAATATTGAATTAGTGTTTAAGTTTCTAATTAAATTTTAAAATTGTTTTTACACATTAAAAGTATAAACAATTATAAAATTAAAACGTGTATACTATGACAGAATAATTGAAACAATAAAGATAATTTAATTAAAAAAATGTTTAAATAAAGTATTGTAAATTCGTTATAAATTAATGGCATTTAAAATTTAAAAGAAATCTTATTAAAATTGAAATTGAAAAATAATATTTATGTTGACATTGTGTATACTAAGTGCAAAATTATAATAAATAATTGTGATGTATTTTAGATGGAGTATTTGGAAAAAAAATGGAAGTAAAAATTGTGAATGATGGTCCAGTGACTGTGCAATTGGAATTTCCTGTTCTGGAAAAAGGTGTTTTGATAAAATCTGATGAATCTGCTGAAATTAATTAAAACGAGTAATGAGCAATTGTATTTATATAGTATATTTAACTACTATAAGTATGTATTTATATATATGTTTATATGCATATGTGATAAAATAAATGTTTATTTATCGCTTTTAATAATGATTAAAGTTTATGTTCGTTTATAAAAAGTCAAATTTCTTGCAAGTATTATAACAAGTACTTATCTAATAAATTTAATTAAGTTGTAAGTAACATTGTATGCGTAATTCTTAGTTTCTTTTTATTTGTGGGATTCTTTGTATTTACTCAGCAACTTTACAAGTAAAAAATTGGTTAGAACACATTTGGTTTTATGCATACAAAAAGTGTATGATTGTTATCGAAAATTAAAAATATCGTAGTTTCGAATTTTGAATTGTTTCAGTTTTGACTGAGATGTATTATGATTGATGTATTTAATTGATTTTTTTCTACTCTAATGTCTTATTATTGTATTCGCCATAAAAGGGAATCGAAGTAAATTTGATGTAAGTCAAAGCTACGACTTACGACCTACAAAGTACGATTAATTTTGAAAAAGCTAAATGTTTAATGATTATGTATGTTTTTTAATAAGTTGAAGATATTTTTGAAACATTTAATATTGCAAACTTTCCGTGTACTTGTAACATCGGTTTTCTGATTAGAACCTTTGTTTTAACAACTATTAAAAAAAAAACGGTATTGTATTGGCCACACTGATCCGGCCTCCGTATCAGTTTGAGGTTTTGTTTACGTTTCAGTTGCTAAAAATCATTTATTTAAAATCCAAATTTAGTAATTAAATTACCGTTTACCTTGAAAGTTTTTTAACGCTTTGTTTAGAAAATCCCATTTCTCGACACCATGTAGGAACAATGAATTGTTATCGGTTAGTCCGTCGGTGTACCATTATCAGGTCGAGTTTCACCGTTTTTATGGTGTAATGCTCGTCTAAAAGGGGATTTGTCTGGTTGAAGACCATGACTTGGTTATTAAGTATTTATCATTTTGTTTCAGTTCTTGACGTCCCACCAATTTGTGTTCCACGTGTGCCTTATAGTTTCATATGAACGCCGAATTGTTACAATTTATTGAAACGTAGAGCAGTTTGATGGATTACGAATTTAAAGTCAAGACGGGCAATGAAAGAGCCAAAGTGGAAGAACTGTTTGACTACGAAGGATGCAAAGTTGGGCGAGGCACTTATGGTCATGTATATAAAGCGAGGAGAAAAGACGGGTGTGTAACGTTTAAGATATTTGACTATCAGTTAATAGTCGTGAGTAATACTATAATATTGTCGCAGGTTTCTTAGATTATTGGATTATGAAATATGTATGATTCTGATTCTCTAATGTATACATTGACGTTTCGCGTTTGATTAATTACTTTGTAACATTTATATTTGGTAGTGATTTAATCTCTTTTTAAATGCATTTTCGTGAGTACACGTTACACGAATCGTGTTTTTTTTTACATAATCGGTAGCTTGAAATCACTGTAATTTTTTTAAAAGTTGGTTTTTAAGGTAATTTTTTAAAATAAAAACCACGTTTTAATATAATTCCAACTCCAAGTGTATTCAAAGTACAAAGGGTAAGTTTAGTAAGACTTGTTAATTCTGGATTTAGTGTTTTATATTGAAAATAATCAATATTCAATTTCATACTATTTATTTTAAAATAACAAAGTAAAAATATTAAATGTTTGAGTTTTTTTTAAATTTGTTAAGCAATATATTAAGATCTACTATACATTCATTGTCAATATGTAATATAAGATTATTGATTATTAGTTTAGAATACTTAAAAAATAATTGAATATGCATTTGTTTTTTAGGGACAACAGTAAAGATTTCGCTTTAAAACAAATTGAAGGAACTGGCTTGTCAATGTCAGCCTGTCGTGAAATTGCTGTATGTATTCAAACTATCTACTTTATATAACTCGTGATTTATTCTGTCATATGTTATAGTTATTACGCGAGTTGAAGCATCCAAATGTGATAAATTTAATTCGAGTTTTTTTATCTCACAATGATAGAAAAGTGTGGTTGCTTTTTGATTATGCAGAACATGATCTTTGGGTAAGAACGATAAAAGATTTTAAACGATTAAACAGTTGAGGAAAAGGTATATTTATCGAGATGTATACAAGTGTATTAAATTATTTTAAAATCTAATACAATTTTTTTTATTTTATATAAAAGTGATTTGTTATAGTAAATATTAGTTCTAATGATTAATAGGATTAGAGTTATATAATATATATAGTTCATTATTTAGTTGTACTAATTAGTATTTTACTTTAATGAGATGAACAGAACTTAAGTAATATATTATATTTACCTATTTGGTATTGTAGTAACCAAATTATCTATAATCTAACAGTGCGGTTATATTTTATATATGTCATATTAAAAGGAAATAATTATGCGAATTAATTTTAGTTGTTAACATATTACATTTAGTCTATATGAACCAATCAACCAATTGTTTGCATTTACTTTAAGTAATATAAATGAAATATGTGAAATGTTAATAAAAATATTTTATGTTTCAGCACATAATTAAGTTTCATAGAGCAGCGAAAGCAAATAAAAAACCGGTAATGGTTCCCAAAGGAATGGTTAAGTCTTTATTGTTTCAAATACTCGATGGAATTCACTATTTACATTCTAATTGGGTGTTACATAGAGATTTGGTAAATAAGTTTGTAATAAATTATTTTTAAATTTGTTCAATAATTGCTTTAATTTTTTTTTAGAAACCAGCCAATATATTAGTAATGGGCGAAGGTCCAGAAAGGGGACGTGTTAAAATAGCGGACATGGGGTTTGCTAGACTATTTAATGCTCCATTAAAACCATTAGCTGATCTTGATCCTGTTGTAGTCACTTTTTGGTATCGTGCGCCTGAACTTTTATTAGGTGCCAGACATTATACAAAAGCTATTGGTAAATACATTTGATTAACAAATGCATAAAATTATATATATATATATATATATATATATATGGAATTATAATATACATATTTTTAGAAAATTTACTTTATTATTTGTATTTATATTGATAATTTGAAACTTTTTAAAAATTGTTAATGTTTATAAGTAATGAAGCTTTGTGTAATATATAAATCACACAAGAAATTATTATTTAAATTGTATCATAAATCTTAATTTGGCTAATACATGTAAATTTATTATTTTTTAATAATTATTATATAATAAATTTGTAATTTAGATATTTGGGCAATTGGTTGTATATTTGCTGAATTATTAACGTCCGAGCCAATTTTTCATTGTCGTCAAGAAGATATCAAAACAAGTAATCCATACCATCATGATCAATTAGATAGGCGAGTAAAAATTAAATCTTAAGTATATGTGTATCAATTATAAAATGAAGAACAAGTATCACTTACATTTTTAATGTACTTTGTTACTGTGTAGAACATAAGTGGGGCAAACATATTTCAGCTTATAATGGTAATGGTATTTTAATAATTGAAATTTTGCGTATTTTTCTAGCTTTAAAACATTTTTAGTTAATTTAACTGCTTTGTGATTTATGTTTTATAATACATTTTTATTGTATGACTTTAAAAAATTTATTAAAATATAATTTTTAAATCATTTAATATACTCCGTCAGTACAAATAGTAATTATATACACATTTGTAATAATTATATTATTAAATACTGTTTAAATATGTAACATTTGTTATGTTATAGAATATTCAATGTTATGGGTTTCCCTCAAGAGAAAGACTGGGAAGACATTAAAAAAATGCCAGAACATCAAACTTTAATGAAAGATTTTAAACGATCAAAGTAACTATATATTAAAATTATAATAAACCAGAATCTGAAAGATTATTTTAAAATATTTTAGTTATTCAAATTGTTCTTTGGTGAAGTATATGGATCGACATAAGATAAAGCCAGATAGCAAAGCGTTTCATTTGGTACAAATTTAAAAAAATTATATATGTTTATATTATTTATTTATCTTTTGTATTACAATATTAATTTTGGTTTTTTTATTTATAGTTACAAAAATTATTACTAATGGACCCAAACAAAAGGATCACATCAGAACAGGCCAAACAAGATTCATATTTCCAAGAAGATCCTACTCCTACCTCAGAGTAATATTTTTGAATGGTGTTGATTTAACAATGTATTCTAAATGTTCATTATTATAGTGTTTTTGCTGGATGTCCAATTCCATATCCAAAGAGAGAATTTTTAACTGATGATGATCAAGATGACAAAGACAAACGTCAACAAGCTACTAATGTATGTTTCATTTATTGTTTTACATTTTAATATACAGTACTAATTTATTGTTTGTTTGTATTTGTAATATAGCTTTATTACGATGAGTAATGTTAATATTTTAATTTAGGAACTTAAAAATTATCCAAATTTTATCTTATAACTTTTGTTTTATTATTAATGTCTTGTTCCATCATATCATTTATTTTGTGTAAACAACAAAATACATAACTGTTTGAAATTTTCTGTATTTTAAAATAATATTTGAATTTATTGTACTTAGATTGTTTTTATTTTTGAAATAATAAGTATAATGGGTTAAATGTATTAGATATGGCATAATGCATTTTTTTATTGCTTTACAGTATATATTTAATATTAATATTATTTATAATGTGCAGTTAGCTTCAACGTTTATCACTTGTATGTTCTTTAAACAAATGTATAATTTAAATATACATTTTGATGTGTATCGGCTAGGGCGCACATTCTGATCAAGCAGGCAGTCATCATAGTCATCAGCAACAACATGCTGCCAATCAAAAACGTATGCGTATGAACGGGCTTGGTCAACATCCGAGCGTCAATCCTGGAACAGTGATGCCACCTACTGTTCAACAACAACAACAACAACAACAACAACAACAGCAGCAGCAGCAGCAGCAGCAACAACAACAGCAACAGCAGCAGCAGCAGCAACAAGTGCAGCAGCAGCAACAACAAGTACAACAGCAACAAGTTCAGCAACAGCAGCAACAACAACCCCAACATTCACAACAGCAACAACAACCACAGCATCCTCAACAGCAGCAACAACAACCACCTCAACAACAACACCAACAAGATTTCCACCATGTGCCTCAACATCCACAGCAAATGATGTATTCACAGAGCAATCCCAATGGTCCGGGTCCGAGTTATTCGCAAAGGTTTTGAAATTAAGAATTAATTTTCATCTTATTGGACTGACGACATTTTTTTATTGACTTACGTCAACTGTATTAACTAAGTTAATTCTCAATTCACTTTACGTATCGTATATGTCGTGACCAAGGAACTTGTATTTATTTTGAGTCGTCGGATTAATCGAATTCTAATCCGTTTGTTTTAGATTGTATAGTATTTTTTAAATAAAAACGATTATTAACGTTCGAAATACAATTTTCCTATACTTTTAAAACATCTTCGAGATAATTATAATTTTAATTATGTTTGCATAAGATATGTTCTTTGAGTCACAACAATGCTAAAGGTGAGGTTATTATAAATAATAATTGTTTAGTACGTCATTGCTAAAACGTTGAAAATTGATTGTTAATTTTATGTTCGCGTGATGAAGGCATATTATTTTTTCATAGGACTGGAGAAGTCTTGTATACTGTCAAAAATGTTTATTAACATTTAAACCGTGATACATACACATACACACACACACACACACACACACACACACACACACACACACACACACACACACACACACACACACACAAAACAGAAAAATAAATTTGTTCATTATCAAATTTTATTTAAAAAATTATTTGGAAGTACCTTTACTTTTATACGTATTTTGATTGTTTTTATAGTGTTATAAATTTAACATCAGAAAATAATACAGTTCAAGTTTGATTGTCGTTGGAATGATTTTGGAAAGTTGTATGCCAGCAATGTTAGTGTCTATAGCTTAATATGTACATCAATATATATATATATATATAGATTTACATGATATATATTTATATTTTCAGTTTGGGTACACCTTTGTAACAACCTTGGTATGTTACTTAATATTCCAAGATTTGGGTTTCCGTACTTTTTTGAAAGAAATATAATTAGTAATTAATTATTAATTAGGCGTACGTTATATATTTATTGATAAATCACGTTTGCGTTTGAATTCTGGAATTTCCGTGTGGTCTTTTCTTACGGCTACCAAAGTATATAGGGCGAGGAAGGGATAACAAGAAAATAAATACATACGTATCGTACAGCAGACGCGTATTTCAAAATCCGAATTGTATAAACCGTACGTGTTCCCGCCAATACTTCGCCAAATCGAAAAAAAAACTCGAATTTCCGTGATACGAGCCCCCATGGAACGCGGGCGAGTCGTATATAGCGACGAAAACCGTGACGGCCTTAAGGTCTTGTGTATAAAAACGAATATGTATATATATATAATGATGGCATATTGCGGATTGTGCGAATCTCTCGACGGGTCGCCGCCGGGTTATATTACTCGTGTATATATTGTTGATATACTCGAAATATAAATCGCGCGTTTTGCTTTTAGTACGGTTTACGACGTTCGCGCGTTTTGGGGCGTACGCTCGGCGGGGATTTGAACGCGTGTGACACGAGCACAAAAAAAAAACGGCGCGTTTCATCCCGTCGTCGATTTGGAAATATTCGAAATAACGGTCGCGTAATTCAACAGTATTATTCGTCCGGGCGCCATAAACAAATGTAGGTAACGTTCGAGATAGAGACGTCCGAATATCGGTCACTGTACATAAAATTTGACGTCCAAATACGGACACCTTCACTCGGCCCAAATATTTTAATATTTTCGACCGGAATTTTTCGTTTACAATCTATACGTGTATATATATATGAATACTAGCTGAATCCGGCGCGTGACGTCGCTCGAAAAAAGCGTTTTAATTCCGGTGATCGAAGCGCTTTCGGGTAGACGGTACGTTTCGTTTTTCCGTCCGGCGCGAATCGATCGGTACTGTGGCGGTGCGGATTTTGTACGAAAACTGTGATCGTAATTAGCGCCAAGACGTAATTCGACGCGCGGTAGCGTTCGTCTAGATCGAGCAGCGCGTCTTGTGTGCCTTTCCCGGGTCGTCCGTTTCTCCGGAGTCTGCGACGTTTTTTTCCTGGAGCGCTCGAGACGCAGAGACGGAACCGTATGTCGTTTTGGGCGGCGTAATTCATCCGACGATTCGACAGCGGATTCGCGACTTTGTGACGCAACCGAACTTGCTGTTACGTCACACACGGCCCATACGTCGTCCGTATTCGGTTCCGTCGATGGCGTCATTTTTCGCGGACGTTTCGTTTACCCGACAATAATATTTTCGCGCCGGCGCTGTCCGCGGCAACGACGTATCGTAAACAATAAACAATTTCGTCTACGAATAAATAGTACCACCGGCGTGCGTACGCTTTCTGTAGCCGCGGTACATACGCACGCACTGTCCACACCGGGCGAAACGCGTTACGAAAACACTGGCCGTACCCAAAAATCCCGAACGTACCAAATATCATAAGAAATCGGTCGAGCGATATGGAAGAGAGACGCGTAAGGAACGATTCATTTTTATATACAAAATATCGCGCTTTGTTATCTATGGATTTTTGTACGATTTTCTATTTTCCGTATGGTAACGACGCCGAGGGTAAATAATACATTAACTGTGGATAATAGCGCCTTTATGCGCGATCGAAACTTCCGATTTACTGTAAAACGCCGCGTAAATATATTTAATCGTCCTATGCCGCCAATCGCTGGACAAAGCGAATTCGTTTCGAAATACTCGGCACGTTTCTTCTTCGACAATTTCCCAAGTTTAGTTAAGTTTAAAAAAAAAAATTCGACGTAAAAACAAACGCCGAGAAGCTAAATTGCTCGGAGCTAAATCGCGTAGCGCGTGGGAACCAATTCCGGTACGTTCCGGTGATTGGGCCGTACAGTGACGTGTCGCGTCTGACGGCCCGTCCGTTTCGATACGTTTTCGTAAATAACGGGCGGACGTTGTTCGTCGTCGTCGTACATGACGCTAAAAGAAAACGCGTTTTTTTTTTTTCGTATTTCGTAATTAATGGACGATTACAATTAGGCGACGGACAATAACGTGGCGCGTAGATGTTTTTTCGTTTTTAAATCGACGACGGTTTTTGTATTTTTGATTTTTCGTTGGGCCGATGAATTGGGGATCGTATTGTGGGTGGGGGGAAGGAGTAAGGTGGAAACACGATGCCACGAATTCGGTTCCATAATTTCGCGAACCCAAACCTAACAATTTGTGAATCGCGAGTGGTTCGCCGCCACTGGGAGCGTAACGGTACGTAAGTACGCCCGATAACGTGCATATTACGCGTACGTTTTATATTCGACGAAATTAGATTGACCACTTCGTGTAATGCATATACGTATATATAATATATCCCCGCAACGACGAAACTCCGCCCTCCACGCCCGACAGACGCCTCGGGGGTCGTCTATACGGTCCCTCCGAAACGAATGCCCGGCCGTAAAAGGGGGTCACAACCAGCCGCAAACGTCCTTGAGTCAATTGATCGAATCCCTTTTTTCCTCACCTTGGCGACGACGACGACGACGACGACGGTTGCTTTTTTCCTCGTCCATCCTCGCGTTTGCTTTCTTCTCCGTTTCTCTCCTCCGTCTTCCCATCGCGCTTCTATCCGATCTCACCTAACTCGTGTGTGTGTGTGTGTGTGAGACCGTGCGCGCAGTATGCACGTACGTATATTATTATGGCCGAGGGAGAGAACGTATTTTAGAATTTATACGCGAAAATCGCGATTATCTTTTATCGGCCACCCATCGTCAATATGTTTATATTTGGGGGACGAATAGGTCGCTTATACACGTCGATTATAATCGTCCCGACGATATGGCCGTAGACATTTTTTTTCAAAATTAATTTGCCGATTAATCGTTTTCGAAGGCGTGACGCGCCCGTAATTTCAATAAATAAAAAAAACGTATCGCGACGATTTAGAAAACGCGTCTGGTGCCTTTATACGAAAAAAAGTACGAGATCGAAAACTATACCGAATAAAGTATTCAGATAAACTTTCGTAAAATTTTCTCGAGGTACTATTTCGAATATTTAATATCAATCGTACACCGGCGTAATCGTGTATATATATATATATATATATATAGGTTACACGTGGTATACGTTATACGGTAACAATAGGTCCCGATAATTTCCACGAATTGCGCGTATACTCAGACGGGCTTAACGTCGCATATAGTGCGAATACGTTTTTCCGGAAGCCAAAAGAAAAACCGGCTTGATATGAGTGTATAGAGCGAAGGAATCGCGGCTCTTAGGACGATTACGTATCGAAAGCGTTCGGTGCACATCTATAAAACGTTCGTAGTACGAACTCGTGTACGATTCGCGAATATAATATACGCGCGCGTACTTTTCGAATTCGGAAACGTGTAATTCCGCCCACCCCCCTGGTGTGTATACGCGTCGTGTATCGGATTGTATTATGTATTTCACCGGCGATCTGGCGAAGAACGTTTACACCCGATACGTTTCTTAAACGACGAAAGAGTTTTTCGCCATATTTGTTAATCGTTCGCGCCGAGAATCGGTGGAACAACCGAATCTATCGATTGCCCGATCGCGGCAAACGAATTACGTGGCGACGAATACGCTACGAAAACAAAAATAAAAAACGATACGAAAACGGATTTTACGTTATTTTTCTATAAGTCACGCGAGCCGCGTATTTACGCCGGTTTTTCTTCCGTAGTCGCACGAAACGAACATTATATAGCCGTACGGCTACGAGAAATACGTAACGCGGAATTTAATAATTTAACTACGAATACGGCGCGATACGTATCGATTTCGGTTATTAAAATATCCGTATTATATACGCGCACGTACTGCTATATACAGGGCGTTGAAAACAGTACGCGTAACAAGGGGACACGCGCGGGTGTTCCAAAAATTAGAAAAACGATTCGCTTTCGGGTTTCGACGGCGCGTTTTCGTTCCGAAGTTATACACGCGGCACGCTCGCGGAAACGGTTAAATACGGCCCGTCCGTCGGTGTACACACAAGTGCGTATTGCCGCGATTGTTTTACGATATCGTTCGTTCGAAAAATGTTCGAGCGCCGCGCGCCGCGGGTCCGCGCGAACGATTATCAAACACGGGACGCCCCCGCGCTTGTCCACATCGCCGCATTCCGCGCGTTCGGTAAATAATAGACGACGCGAGAGGCATTTCTAGCGTCGAATCGATTTTCGTTTCGACGCCTTTTATATTCCTATCAGAGGTATTTCCCGACGACGTTACATCGTTACTCTTTAATAACAATAATATATGGGACGCGTACCCGGCAACAGTTGTCCCGTTTCTTCTTCCTGAACTTCATTGTTCCTCCCCCCCATTTTGTCACACGCCTTACGCCCTTTATTAATATATAAACCGGCACAATCTGTCCACGAAATATTTCGGGTCCGAGTATCCCGCGTACATACGCGTCGTGTACACGTATATATATATATATATATCAGTGCGTGGTGTATCTTCTCGGCAGATATTTGCCACGGTTGTGTGGAAACTCTCTCTCGGGGACATTTATCGAATCAGCGGCGCACGTTTTTCGACGTTTAACCGTATTGGACTTCGGAAATAGATTTTTCGTTCATTTACCGCATTTTGTCTGGAACCTTACGGCGTAGTACGACAAGAATATGGTTCGTTATAGCTATTCCAATTAGCGTTACATACGTGTATCGACACGTTTAATTGTCGGACATGACGGATTCGTTCGTTCCTCGGTTCGTGTTTTTCGGAAACGGCGTGTACACGAAAATTCGACCGAAAACGGTAGTTCGGAACGGCGGCCGACCGACGCGCGACAATAATAGACCGCCGAGTACATTTCTCTATTCGCGTAATAGCGAAACGTGCACGGGACGGCTACGGCGTACAGTTGTACACTTTTTTCGTTCCGTAACGATTAGGGCGCGTTATAAACGAAACCCAACACCGACGGATACGCTTGTGTTACGGTACCGTCCCGTTTCGGTACGTTCCGTATTTCGACGATGTATATATATATTTGTGGCCGCGAATCTTCGAAAAAGATTCCTCTTTTCGTTCGGTTTATTTATTTCCTCCAAATTACCGGACGCGAACGCTATATAAATTATAAACACGCGCGCGCATTTATATATATATATAAAATAAACGGGCGCGCAACAGAGGATAATAACGATAATGTATCGACGGTTTTCGATTACTTTTTGGCAAAGCCCGGGCGGCGTGCATTTATACGTTATTATTGGTTTCCCTTCCGTTCGCTAGATCAATTTTCTCGCTTATTTACGGAATAAACGTTTCGTACGCCCGTCGTAATAAACATCGGGTCCCCGTTCGTTTTCGAATTCCGGGACGGATTCGCGTTTCGCGGGCGATAAATCGAAAACCGTGAAACTAGTAAGACTACTTGGCGTACCGACCGGCGATGTTTGAAAACACCGACGGTTTCCATAATCAGCACCACAACTACCACTAATTCCGCGCGGCTCGTTTCCATTTCCGACTCTTGGGACGTGTGTCGTCGTCACTGATGGACAATATATTCGCCCGGCGGGTCGTTCAGGTTTACAGCTCGTTCCGTGTTCGTCAACCAACGGTTTCGCTCGTCCCGATAATATAATAATATTCCGTCGATAGTGTACGCGTATCTTGCCGTACAGCTACAGATGGAACGAACGCGCGTGGTTTTTAGCGTCGTTAATATACGGGGAAAATCCGAACGGTGTGGGAGACGGCTCGCCCGGCCAACCGACAAAATGCGTTCAACGGGGCGCGGCGATATACGGGAAACCGGCGAATCGATCGTTCGAACGCGACGGGATTTTCGAACCGAATCGCCAATTTGTTTTATCGTTATTGCCGACCGCGTTACCATTGTCGAGACGGGCTACGACGGGTACAACGGGGCGACCAGAAGAATTAAACCCGGGACCGGAAATCGGACGATTAGAACGCCCCGGAAACGTCGTTAATACATCCTACATAATTAGCGTTCGGATTTGTATAGGCGTTGAGACAACGGAGACGTGCGCACTACGCGGTTGTCGAAAACGTTCGAATTTCCTCTTAGCCGAGCAAAAAAAGAACAACGTTAACTTTATCCCGTAAATTTTCCCAAAATCCGTTCGTTAGCTTTACGGACAATTAAGGGTGTTGTTATAATCACTACGGAAATGATCGACGTACGGTTCGATTTAACGACGCGCGAATACGTACGGCTATGTCAAACGTTTTGTTATGTTACGGACTGGATCAGAAAAAGTACGCGCGATTTTATACCGTAATTGTGCGGACATATTATCGTTTTATTCGGAACGTTAAAAGTAAAACGGAAAATTCCACCGCGATAACGGGAAACGCGTTTTCGTGAAATTCGCTATTTTCTCGAACGTTTCGAAAATGTATTCTCGCGATCGTTACGCGACCCCACTCGCCGCCGCCCCGCCATCATCGTGTCATTCGTACGCGTATACCAATTACGAGCGCTCTAACTATTTAAACAAGTCGCGTTGTCGCGTACGCTACCAGAATAATCGCGTAACGCTTACCCGCGTAACGGTTTTCCGTAATTAAAGTCGACACAATTTGGCGTGCGGTTCGACGTCGCGTGCTCCCGTATAAACGTATGCACAACTTTCGACGTTTATTATCGATAGGCCGTGAAGCCCTCGGGCGTTAATGCGCCTAGACGAATGCGTCCGGAAATATATTCGAAACTTTCCTCTCGTCGTTATTATTCGTGTCGAAAACGCGATTTGCCGAAACGAAACGGTCTACGATCGTTTACAATGCCTACGGCAGTAGGTATTGGGAAACAAAGGACGACGAATATCGTAAAACGCGAGAAACGATTTTCGTATTGGCCGAACGGCCGACGCGTTTTCGCGCGATTAACCGGAACGCAAAGGCCGACCGTGTAACGCGAAAGTCGAAAATACGTTTTACACGATCGCACTTCGGTATTCCGAACGTGACGTGGCGACCTCGTGTTCATTCTCCGCAGGTCGGTCGCACGTCCGTTTAATCGGCGGGAACGTTAAAAAATACATAGGGAACCGGTCGGCGTTTGGTCGACAAATTATTCGTGTGGATTTCGAAAGATACGCGACGCGGTATAAACCGCGTAGTATAACGCTCGTATTGTGTCCGTGTTGTCACGCGTCCGTTTTCTCGGACAAAAGCGTAAGGGAATTTGCCCCGAAATTGCCCGAGTCGTACGCGAATAAAATTACTATCGTAATTACGTTTATTCCCTCATCCCTTGTACTTTTGTCGGTCCACGTTAAAGCGTCGCGGCGTTCGAAATCGCGTCGTATCCACCGTAATGGCCCGAACGTAGTAAATTTTGGCCGAAAAACAAATCGCCGTTCGATATCGCGCGCAATAATCCCGCTCCAAGCGCTTTCGATATATTCAAATAGGTCGTACGATGGGTGTACGATTTCGTCGCTGGTTCATGGGGACGGCGACTTGGCGGTATTTTTCGTTTGTCCGAAATAGCCCGCGACCGAGGCGGACGCGTTGGGGACGAAGTCGAGAGACGGACACGCGCGGACGGCGTGGTTTCGTGCGAGGAACAGCGTGTGTTGAGGCGGCGTACCGCCGATGGGACGGCCACGCTACTCTACACTCCGGCGTTCC
The DNA here is from genome assembly GCA_025469175.1 of Geopemphigus sp. TES_GeoC_2020. NCBI lineage: Eukaryota > Metazoa > Arthropoda > Insecta > Hemiptera > Aphididae > Geopemphigus > Geopemphigus sp. TES_GeoC_2020. Next base: position 40,886 of record JAIPRN010000053.1, read on the forward strand.
AGTGATCGATAACACGCCCGGAGTGTACGTACGAGCCGCGGCGCGTTTAAAAATTGATTTTCCTTTAGCGTTTCGCCGAACGGCGCGTAACCGGGAGACGTATTTAATAATTTGCCGGTAGACTCCGTTCTAAATATTTTACGCGAACATTCCGCCCACGACTTCGGGACGCGTATAATAATAGTAACGCGGCGCCAATTTTAGCGCCGTTACCGCGGGCCGATATGCCCTATGGATATAGCGGATTCGTTTATTCCGGCGGACTCGAGTCGGGTGTTACCTCGGCCCGGAATTCGTTCGGCCGTTGGACGTCCGTGCGCGATCGGTTCGATCATTTTCGATACACGCGCGTCTAGTTTACGCCAAGTTCCATTTTTTCCGCCGTCCGTTTTTCGTCGTAATCGATTGGAAATCGGCGCGAATCGTTCGGCGGAATTTACGTACTTAAAACGGCCGTAAGGGGGAAAAATCGATTTGGGCGGTAAATTTTTTGTCCCCGTTTCCGTAAAATCATATCACGGACGTTACTACGGTATATATCCTTCCGTCCTTTTTCACGCCCGCTAATACGTTAATTGTTCGGAAAGTATAACTTAGTCCCGTTCGTGTGTGTATTGGCTATTAAATTAGTCTTCGGGCACCGTATAATATATATATATATATATGGCGAGCGTAGTGTATAAGTATATAAATTAAACGGAAATCGGATCGTAAATTCGCCAAACGCGAAACGGGCGTCCTCCCGGGCGTTTATCGTCGCATAAAATATATGCATCACGTTTTCGGCGGCGATAAAACGTCAAGTTGCCACGGCGGGTGTTTCCCTTCCCCCTTCCCCGGTTTTCGGCGTGTCGTTTGTGTATTTCGTTAATCGTCACCGGGGAGGGGAACGCTTGGTAATATAAATATGCGTTCGACGTACTGTACGTACGTATCGCGCGGAGAAGTTCGGAAAAGTTGGGGCCGTCGTCGCTCCGCGATACCGGTCGATATCACGAATACGGTACTTACGCGTACTTTAGTTTTTTTCTCCCTCCGAATGAAAAGAATTATTCGAACTTTTATCGGGAGCGAAAAAAAAACGACCATCCGCGTAGTATTACTACGCTATTATATAATCAATAACGTCGTTGCGTTGGAAAAATCGACGAATTCGACAAACGAAACGTATTAAACTTTACAAACCCATTTTGCTCCTTAATTTCCGTCCTATGAGTACATACGCATTTGAACGTTTGTATCGTGAGTTTGAAAAGAAAAAACTAGAAAATTAGGATTTATTCGAAAATTGTACGCCGAAACGGACACTGCCGTTTATTTAAAAAAAAAAATGCCGATTATTTCGGGTCGATTCGTCAACGTACGAATCCCCTAGTTACGATATACCTTAATTTTAAACTATAAACGTCGTTCGTATCGTAATTATTAATTTCATACGCCGGCGGCGTCGTTCACAATTGTTGTTGTCGCGTCGCTTTTGGATTAGAAACGATAGTAGGTTGTTCGGGCGCTCGTTGGCGCTGTGTACGTCGGTGTAAATGGCGCATACTTAGACGGGGATTTCGGTCATAATGTTATTTCGAATTTGAAAACGATAATGACGCGTCGTCGCGCTCGAAAAATGATCGCAAACGACGCGTAACGTGCGCTAGTATAGTCTACTACTATTACGATTCGCAAACACGGCGAATCTTTTTAAAAAATAGCGCGATAAGTGTTGTATTACGCACGTTGAGTTATTAAAAACATGCGACAATTGTCCGTGTTCGAAACCGAATTTCAGAATTTTACCGGATGTTTTCCTTCTCGAAATTTTAGAGTAGTTTTCGATTACGCTTAAGGAAGTTACCGAGAAAATCGAAAAACGTGTCAATTAAAGAGCTAATTAAATACGAAATTGCCGCCGGGACGTAACACGAGGCCCCGAGATCGTCCGCGCAGAGCGAAATACAATCAATCGCGTCGCCGCAAGAGCCGTAATTTGCTTAGAATCGTCTAATTCCAAAATCCTTCGTCTATGTAACCGACTCGCGCCGACATCCACATCTCCGTTTACCATCTATCGTGCGTACCAAACACGTTTTTTCCCGTTTTGAATTATATATATATTTCGTGTTTTTCGGTAAACGTCGGATTTTACCATTTCGACTTAACTCAACTTTCGGGCCCGTCGCCGTCCCGATTGCACCCATAATTTGTATTCGTTGCGCCCGAATGCCGTGGTTATCGTGATACACACAAGACCCAGTTTGCCGTTTTCGGTAGACACGATTTTTAAAGGATAAGTAAGTACGGCGGAAATAATTCGCGCGTCAAATGTATCGAGGGCCGTTTTCTCTCGTTCTATTACCGTGAACGTAATTATCCTTACGGAATTAATTTCGACCATTCCGCGCATGTCCCGTATAATTAATTAATTTTACGGCGTGCCGGACGGACGGGAGCCGATGTAAGACTACGGGGGACGGAGGTCACGGGTCGCGCTTTTCGTCATCAGAAGGCGTACGGGGAGTGCAAAGGGCGAGCGTTGTCGTCGGGGATTCGACGCGCCCGAGAACTTTTTGGACCGTTCCCGGTCGCCAGAGACCATAAAAACACGTCAGTCGTATTTCGGTGAACGACGTTTTCGACATCGTCGCGTTCGTCCCGTTCGGGGACATCGTCGGCGAAGTGGACGTTCGCGTCCGAATCGAACAGGTTTTGTTTCCCGTTCGTACCGCGACCACGCGATTCACCGACGCGTATAGCACACGACGGAAACGACGACGTGGCGTACACGCAGCGGCCGAAGACGCGCTTTTCCAACGTTTTCGTTTCGTATTGTTTCCGGAGTGGAATCGGAGTATAAAATCCGTACGATGGCTCGAATTTACGGCTCGCCAGACACCGTACTTATACAATATATATGTATATGCGTGTATTCGTCGTTTTCTCGTCGTAATTTTGAGTAAAAAATACGATATTTATTATACGGATAAAGCGTGTAGACATATATATATGTGTGTGTGTGTATATATATATGTGTGTGTGTATATATATATGTGTGTGTGTGTGTGTACGAATATATCGACGAGGCTCGATATTTTTGAACAGAAAATGTATACGTTATTATACTTTACAAACTATCGCGACGCGTATATTTTCAAAAGGAAAAATATATTCGCGTCCTATTATCGTCGTATATGAGGTTTTCGCGGCGTTCCGAACGTTTTGATTTTCGTCTCGCGAATTTAGTAGTTTACGTTTCCTCTCCTCCACGCATGACACTTTTAGCGCTGCACACGAGTAATACAATTACCAAAACACCGATAGGTTTTATCACCACTTGACCGTGTATATCGTAAATGTACCGATCGGGGGACCCGTTCGTCGTTCTTTCGTCGAGCATTTTGCTACTCGATAACGTTTCGGTTTGTTCATAACGCGAATTATTCACTTCGAATCGCGATTGATCGACGCGCGTCGATCGCCGTCGTTACGAAATTATGGAACGAAACGGGCGCTGTATAAACGAAAAGCGTTTTATCACGTTTATTATAATATACGCCGTCGACAGTTGTCCTCGTACAATGCTCGACGAATTCGAGAATACTTATTTTCGTTTCCCGTTTCGTCGTCGCGTATTTTCACCGGCCGAAAGTTTTCGTTTAGTTTTTGGCCCGACAATACGGGGAGCGTCTAACTTATATTACCCGTTTATCCACGTGGCTGCCGTTCGATTATATATATTTTTACCGAACATCATTCCGACGAATACGTTTCGAACCGATTGCGAATCAGTACGGGAGGACTAAAATACGTGCCTACATTGGCTACGGACGCGCCTGAAAGTAATCGTCCGTTTTATTTGCGTTTGAGCGGAAAAAAACGGAAAAATATTCGAAGAGAGGTTTTTTGTTGCGCAGTAGTCGTATTGTTTCCCGTCGAAAGATGGAACGAACAATCGTCTTTTTGGCCAAAACAATTTACGTAGTACACGTTAATAATGGCCGTTGTTACGCGTCAATCGTCGCGGTTGTCTTTTAACGTTTGTAGTTAAACGAGCTTCAAAAATTTAATGTATAGCTTTTTAACGATATTTCAAAAATCGTCGGTCGCAGTTTTCGTTTAAAATTCGAAATATTGACGAAACGGGTGATCCGTGCGTAAAATAACAATTTTCTAAAATTTCGTTTTGGTCGAAATTCCTATTTCTTTTAATAAGCGTTTGGCGTTTTATTTACGGGTATTTAATTCAACGCATCGTACGACATTTTGTTATTTCAACTTGAAAATCGAATAAAAACTAATCGGACTTAAAATTATTTCGGTCGAAGCAATTATACAGGTAATTGGGGGAGGGAAGATTATACAGGTAATTGGGGGGAGCGATAAGAGCCAAAAAAATTGTTCCGCATTAAAATAGAACACAATCTGTAAACTATTAGGCGTACAATTACGTTCGTCGCGAGAAAACACCAAAAACGTCGAATTTTAGTCGTACGTAATTGAAAAAATGTCGAACAATTTGTTTACAAACTTATCGGATGTGGAGTTTTAGCGTCTGATCGAATAGGTACGATCGAACTAGTAATTTTTATAAATCATATTTGTATGGGTATGTGTGACGCCTTTTCTGGAGGTCGAATCGCGAATAAATAAGGACCAATTTCGAAATATAAATAAACGCGCTCACAAATTTCGTTATAGTTAGCGACCGCATTTTCCGATTCACTCTATAGTCCGTAATTTACACAGAGACGTTGTTCGTACCGCGGCGGACTAAACAATTCGCGTTTCGGAAAACTCGAGTTGGCCGTCCGTGGCGTTCGATTTTGAGGGAGCGGGGAGGGCTGGAAAAGACGTTCGCCGAAAACCCGAGCGACGAAACACCGGACCGTCGCTGACCGGCGGCCGTACACGGACCCGCGATCGTGTAAGCGAGTCGTCGCGCGTACCTACGACGGGAATCGATCATCGTTCCGATTCGTATCCGCGTCACGTTTATATACGCGCGCTTTATAACGATAATTATTATTTTCGAATTAAGTTTTCGTCCGGCGGAATCGCGCGTGTCGGCGGCGGCGACGGCTCGAGTTTCGGTTCCCGGGAGACCCGTACGCCTTTCCCCTCGGCGTACTCGGTGCGCTCACCGTTACGACGGCGTCTCGTCGCCGGGCCCGGAGTACAACCTGCCCGTCCCGTATTTCGTTTGCCCGACCGTCCGGGTTATGTCGTCCCGTTTTCCACGCTCCACCGCCTAACCGATTCGTTGTTTTGTCATTCCCGAAGCCGCTCGCGTATCGTCTCCCTCCAACACACGCACACACACACGCGCGTGTATCGATTTACGTTCCCGATAACCGGTGACTGGTTCGGCCGGCGGTCGGATGGTACGGCGGCTATTGGCCCGTGTCGGCTATTTGGCAAAGTGCCGTTTGTTTTACTTGAACGCGCTGGTTACGTTTTTCGAAATCGATTGGATTTCCCGGTCGCGATCCCGAACAACTGCGTTTCTCGACGCGTCGACGACCGCACGACGAATTCAATTACGTTCGATCGCGCGAAAGAATAATATACGAATTAAAAGTACGACTAAAACGTTGGAAACTATACACGCGTCTACTTCATGAAGATAAATCGTTTTTGTTTTAACGAAAAGTCAAAATTAAAGTAAATTAAGAAAGTATTACGAACATTCGTATTTATTATATCGACCGCCGACCAATCGCGGTGTTCATTATATTTAATCTGTTCGTGTAGTTAATATCTACGGTGGACGCGTTAACGAGCAAACTAATAAGACGTTCGACTTAGCCTTAGGTACTTTTAAGTTTGTTTTCGCAGTCGTAAGTTTAAACTTCAGGCGGTCTCTGTGCCACTTCATCGACGAAAGGTTGTTCCAGGGCGGTATTATACATAGCTATTAAGTTCGAAGGCTCCCCCGTATACTAACGTTTATAACTGTAGGTTATCGTAGCGGACCGAGGAATTTTTCGCTCGACCGAAAAACGACGTTGTTCGAAATTCTCGATCGGACGTTCACGAATTGGTGTGTGTGGGGGTTAGGTCCAATCCGTCGCGATGAATAAACGTCGAACGCGTTTTATATTATTCGTCGTGTTATTGACGACGTAACCGCCGCCAGTCGTACGATAATTGTGTCCGTCCGCGGGTGAATTAAACGAACCCGGTAAACGTTTTCGAACCGAAAAACGGGACGAATTCGTCGACTTACCGCGAGCGTATTTCGCGTAGTGCACGATACGGTTAGGTATTGTTTGCGATCGTTCGCGTATCGTGTCGGGAGCTCGATGAAAAGATTCGGGGGCCGAAATCGACTGCGTAAAGGTTGTGCGGGACTAGGCGGTGTATAATAATAGTAATAACGTACTTTCCGAACGGTGAATATGGAACGAACGGTGTATGGCGTAAAGGTTAACGGGAAGCCCGGGGAAGGGGGATTTTGCCGGGCGACGGGTATTATAGGGGAGCGCCGGTCGCGTGCAAAGGTCAATCGTTTCGCGTAACAACCGACCGAATAACCTCTAATCGTCGAGACTATATATATATATATATATATGTACACCGTGTGCCGGAGACGAATTGTCCGTTTTCGTTGTCATTCTCGTGAAATAACCGTCGGCGACGCGCGACTAAACGTTTTGTGTTCCTTCTTGTACGCGTTTTGGATTCGACGCGACGACGTTTCGGCGAAACGAATCGTGCGTTTGTTTGCCAACTCGTTCCCGAAATACATTTTTTCGCGTACGTTTTTCGTTCACATTTGTCACCGCCGTCGTCGTTCAGTCAATGTCGTCACTTTTGCGACGTAAACGTTCGAACGAAACGCTCAGCGTTTGCCCGTTGACGTTTCCGTTCGGGCGTAATCGTTCGTTCTACTCGGTAACGCGTGATCTTTCGGCAATAAGTCCGAAAAAACGTACGCCATCGCGTTCGACCATGGCCAGACACACTGTATACATAATACGTCGATTGTACTCTGGCCGACCACACTCGCCTGTGATTATCTTGGATAACTGAACGAACTAGTCGTTTACTATTACGTTGTATCACGCATCGGGTGGCTGGTACGGAATTGCAAGAACATATCCCTTTTCCCTTTCTTTGCGTTCGAACAGATTCAAACGGTACTTTATTTATACGTTTTTAACTACGTCACGTTATTAATAGTCCCCTGAATGCACGCGCGGTCGTTATTATTGTACAAATTGAATCGAACGGCGCTCAACGGAATTTGTAAATTGAACGAGCGCGAAGTATACGATGTATTCGACAACTGTCCGCGGACGCGCGAGTCTCTTTAAGTGTTTGAAATTCATCTAAAAATGTAACGAAATTGTTCGCACGTTTGTACTCAAATTGCATCCATTAAACGCGCGCGCTTATATCGTTTGGATAACCGCAAGCGTTACCGAGCGTCTGTCGAGTAGACACAGCTTCGTTCACACAGTTGGATAGAGTAGACTTTCGTTGACTTTTCGATACGTTATCGTTTTTGGTCTACCGTATCGGTAAACGTTCGTTTCATTGTTATTAATAATTATCGAACACACCTAGTGTACTATTCGACGTAGATAAATACTAAGTATATTTTCTATTTGACTTTGTAGGTCATTTAATAACCGCACGGGAAATAGCACGAACGGGGTGTGTCCGGTTAAATCGCGTTTTGTTTTCTTTCAAGGTGATATTACTGACTCGCGTTACATATATATATATATATATATATATATATATATATATATTCGATCGTTCGAAAATTTAAAATTCGTATCGATATTTATAAATTGTCTCTACGTTAATTTATGAGCTCACGATTCCTAAAAAATTCGGCTGAATTCGTCGCTTTTTCGATAATAACCTTGACGTCGTAGCGGGTCACGGCGTCTTTTATTTTAAACTTTGGCTTGGCACGTTTTATCGAATCGCGTCGTGTACGTCATTCTACACGAACAGCCTAAAAAATTGGTAATACGAAGTAATTATTTTCTAACCGGGAAAAAATTGTCTTATTTCTAATCTCGATCGAAGTAAACGACACTGTTTAGGCCATTTCCCTTAAGTTTGATATTGATAGTAAATAGTCATCGACCTTTGTGCTTATTCCGTTTTGGACCCCCCCCTTCCAATTTTTCACCAAATCCGATTATATATATTTGGAAACGAAAACGATACAATAAAAACGTACGATCGCGGATTAACGACACGTATTAATTTCGTGCCACTCGACTTCGAAAATAATCCGAACGTCCCAGTACGGTTGTAAAACCGTCGTTATTATTATTATTAATATTATCAAGTTCAAGATCATCGGAAAAACGTTCGTTTTTACCGATTTCGAATAAAAATGTATATAAAACGAAAATCGTTTTCCGTTTAAACGCGTGTTATAACCGACCTTCGTACCGTAATTGAGAAACGATAGGACGAATAAAATGATATGTTGTTCCGTTAAACGAAATGTTAATGTATTGACTCGCTAATCGTTCATTTATGCACTGCCTGTTTATGGTGTCAACTCGAGGGTGGAATTCGCTAGCACAGTCAATTTCAGCCCGAGCGTTCGACACACATACACGTTCTACGTAATTTACACATAAGTTTACGACAAATGTTCTCTGTTATGTTTTCGCGTTACGAAAATTGAAATTCCGAAATCGAACGTACAGAACCTAACGGGACTGACATTTATATGTATATATAGGTCTAAGTATCTCCGTAGTTGCTCGCCGAAGCGCGGGTAATTTACAATAAATACGGTTCGGTATTCGGGTGCCGGGAACGCGGGCGGAATAACAGAAAAAAAGGGGAATGAAATACGGCGTCGGTTAACGTCAAATGTCGTGTGTCTATACAACGGCAAGAGTCCCGAGGGCTGGTGTCTGGCCAACATCGCCGCCGTTGGCAAAAACAGTCGCGTCCCGGTTATTATGTCGCACGACGAAACGCGTTTTCTAAACGCCATAAAACGGAAAAACAAAAAACAATCTCCTCGAATCGTGCCAAATTCGATAATCGTTATCGTTTTAATGTACACGCCGTCCCGTGAGCCTATTTTCCCGGAGGGATTTCAGTTTTTTCGTCGTTCCTCCACTCGCGCTGCGCCGTAAATAACAAATCGATAATTTCTATTAACGCCGTTCGCGTCGTCGTCGTCTCGTATCGAGAGATTCCCTGGACACTTGACGGCACGCGGCTGTTCCTCTTTTACGCCCGTTTTCGCATTTTGGAACGCGCATTTTACGTCGTACATATCTCGAACGAACGGTAGGGGGAAATTTACGGCAATTATTGATTTTGAAAATAATTCCGCGCGGGCGCGTGTTTTTCGAGAATTCGCTAGTCGCCGATCGAAATCAAATGTACGTCCACAATATAAATAAATTATACGTGTCGCGAAGGAAACCCGTTATTCGTTCAGTGGATTTTATACTAAATATAAATACGTTTAGATGATATCGTTTAAAAAAAAAGAAATTACGCCGTTTCGTCGAAACGTTTTTATTTTTCGACGATAATTTCTTTCGTTTTCAATCGTCCGACCGAGTCACTCGAACGATTCCCATTTTACCGATTTCGTTTCAGTACACTCGAGCGGTAGAGCTTTGCTGATGTTTGGCTGCCCACACGCGAGCGGGTAAAAACCGATCTTAGGCGAAAACGTTCGACCCCGTTCGGCGAAATGAACAAACGGTGATCGACGTATAATCCCCGTGCGTATTATACAGCGAACATAAAACGAAATATAGTAGTAGAAATCGTAGCGTACATTGTCCGTGCAACGGACAACGTTAGGTGGGCGCGCAACAACGACCGACTACTATAAACGCCACTTTGTCGAACTTTGTCGGTTGTCATTCGTAAAACGAGATTATTAGGCGCGTATATATTTATATAGGACGGTAATTATCGTCGTTTCGTCGCGTTTCGGGAGTCGTTTTGAAATACGCGCTTCTTCGTTTTTATTTACAATCGAAAACGTTATTGTCCCGGGCCGGGCAAACGGTTGCATGCAAATAAATACGCGGATCGCGAAAACGGTTTTAATTTTCGTAATACATTTTTTTTTATCCGAATAAAACGAGCACAACCGGTACGCGCACGTACGATAAACTAGCGCGATAACGCGGTCGAACGATCGTTTACGAATTAATATTCGTTTTCGGGCGATTTTTCCGAACGAATACGTCGACACGGCCGTCGTGATTAAGTACAGCGAGTGGATCGTTCTAACCAGGTGATTCGAGTTTTGGTTCGAAAGCGTACGTTCGTATGTGCGAGGCGTCATTTGTTGCACACCACAGCCAGTCGTATTTCGACCCTATAGGACAATGCCGGGCCTCAAATTTGTGGTACCGTAAAACCGCTTGGCGTCTAATTACACAACTATATTATTAAGACAATAATATATATATATATATATTAATAGCTACGATTTTAGACGCGTATTTTAAATACCCGTGTACACGAAGTTCGTGTATTCGACGTATACGTGTAATCGATTCGGGTAGTTTCGTCGGTATTTCGAACGTTTTAAAATTCCAATTTTTTCGTACTACGTAACGCCGACGACGTTTGGCGAATTTCGGTCGTATTTATTGGGAAATGTCACGATACGTAACGATCGTGTATAATTTGTTTCGTGTTTGATATTAACGAGCGGCGTTGGCGACGGGAGAACGGACGAAATCGTCGGGGAAAACGATACGATCGATTTTAGTTCGTTCGAGCGCGGCGTGTGGCGACGACTTCGGCGCGTTTTATCGACCACTCCGGTAGGTGCGCCATTTAATAATTCGCGTTTGGGAACGGCGAAAACTTGATAAATCAGATCGTGTAAAATTGTTGGTTTCGAGTAGAAAAAGCGATTGTCACTATTGAAAATCCCTAATTATAGGATATCGTTAATAAACCCGACAATCCCTTCAAGATATAATAACACTTTTCACGCTATCCGATAGACTCGTAAAACAATTTTTTTTTTTTATTAAAGACACGTTTACGCGTGTGCATAAATCACCCGAACTTACGCGCTTACATTTCAAATACGCGTGTAGTACAAATTATACGGATTATGCACGTTATGATACACACACACACAAACACACACACACACACGTGTGTGATTAGGGTCCAAACTCGAGTTTGGATTTTAGAAGAGAACGGAAAACGTGAGTACGTTATTTATTCCAATTATCGTAAAAATAAGAAAATGTATATATAAAAAATTACTCTTCTTTATTCGAATAATGGCCAACGGTTTCGAGCGAATTTCGGCCAATCGTTAAATTAGGCTCGGGTAGAATTAACAATCGTAATCAATGTCTAAAACATTTACGTCGGGGTTCTAATTGTAAAATCAACGAAATTCTCTAACCAATCGCGACGTTCCTATCATATGGTCCGTATTTTTCATTGTTTTCAAAAATACGTCTACGATTTGAATAAATGTTTGAACGTATTTTCGAGTTCGTAGTTGATTGATCGTAGTTACGATAGTAGGCGTATAGTATTTCGTTTTCACTCTGTTACGATAAATAACGTGTTTCGAAAATACAGCTAAAATAAACCCTAAATAATTATTCGTGTCGCTTGTACGTATCGTCGTGGTCAAAATTATTAGCGTCCAAACCTTCCAAGAGCCGTCGTTGCTCGCGGTTTTTCTTTATGTACACGGTGTTCGTTTTCGCGTACGTTTCGACGTTTTTCGACGTTCGTAGTATATTTTCTAATTTGACTTCGGACGTCTAAAAAGTATTTCGGTAGGCGAAACACGAATTCGTCGACGAATTCTATTTGCCGAGGCGTATTTAAGAGCCGTTTATTCCAGCGCGAACACGAATCCGTGGTCTTGTCAACGATAATAATTTCGTTGCGCCCGCGACCTCGGCAACTATGCGCGCACGTACGGAGTACGGGTAATACGCGTAGGCATACGCGGCGTACGGCGGTATTTAAGCCGTAAAACGAATAACACGACGTTTTTACGTACGCGATATAAAACAACGATAAAATGTTAAACAAATCGTCCGTATTTTCTTTATTTATTATCAACGGGAGTTTCTATATTATGTATAATTTCGTATTCGTTAAAATGTGCGCGTTTACGGATTTTTGTTAGAATTTTTTCCCTCCTATTATTGTACAAAACATGTTTCAAGCTCGTATATATTTATATATATATACCGTTTACACCACAAATACATACGTACAATAATATATATATGTATATTATATTAATCGTCGACCGCGTGATATCGATTTAATATTTATATACACACGGTAATTAGAGGTGGGTCGAATGTCAACATGTCGAACATTAGCTCGAACCGGGCGTTATATCGAAAACGACGATCCGAATATCGGACCGAAAAATAACCCGAAATTATCGTCGTTTATCGGCTCTTTTCGTTTTAACGCGATTCGTGTAGTATTCGCCTAGTTTCGGACGTACGAACGACAATAATAGCGACCAATTGTCGATTGACGGGTCGACCAACGTTTGTTTTCGCCCGATAATTGCGGTCGAAGTTCGGGCCCGGACGCTTCCATTCGGTACGTCGTTCGTACAGTATTTTCGAACCGCGGCGAACTCCGACCATTTCCGTTGTCCGACGCGAACGGTTCGACCCACTTCTAAACATTTTACAACAATAGCGTATATCGTCGTCGCGTTACGTTTATATTCATCTAAATACATCGATACTCGATATTCTTACCGTACATAATATGTAATAATAATAATAATAATAATATATAATAACCGCGTTTCGGGGAAAAAACAACGAAAACTCAACAACTCGTAAACCGTTTTTCCCGGCGTTCCTTACGATCGTCGGTACGAAGTACACTTTTGGAGCGTACGTACAATAACACGAAACGCGCGTAACGCGCGCGTTGTAAATATTATTGCGACGAGTGCGTCTGAAGTTTGTGATTTATATACGTGCCCTTTTTCGTCCGCCGGATGCGTGTATACAAAATTATTGGAAGTCTCGGATAGTCTCGAGTTTAAATTAACGTACACACGTCGCGTACACATATTATTTCACGCGCGCGCGCGCGCACACACACACACCCACACACGTATATATTATATATGGACTGAGAAAGGGCCGTTGACGAGATTACGGTACGTATATAATAATATTAATAATAATAATAATAATAATAATCGTAATAATAATATGTAGTTATCATCGCGTCGAGTCTCGCGTGTTCAGCAGCTCGTCTCCGAGTATTGTCATAATCCGCTCGGTTCGCCCCGCAGCGCTCGGGACGCCTCCATTATTGCTTCGTCTAGTCGTTCCACGCGAGTGCTTATCGAATGATCGCTGCAACAGAAAGAAAAAAAAGCGTCGTTTAGAAATCTCCCGCAAATCCGTTGTCCGTCTCGTTCGTTCGTTCGCTAAAACGGCTCAACCGACATACGTATCAATCAATCGTTTCAAATGCCGCGTCCCGTCGCGTTCCATAGTGACGGTGACGGTAGTCGAAAAGTTTTATTCGGAAAACGAAAGTCGCCCCGTTGTTCGTAAAAGTTCTAATCGTATGTACGACCGATGTGGAGCAGCGATACGACGCGTTCGTATCGACGGATAGTCGTCGGCGTAGAGTTGTGCGCGTTAAAAGAATCCGGGAATATTCGGCCGGATCGGAGAGAGGGACTCTACACGAATAGCATTCGGTAAAACGTGTACACATTTGTATACCGATTGGTGTAAACGTCCGCGTAAAAGTATCCGACGATTAGTTTACAACTTCGGTCGAGTTACCATACGGTTACCGACGTTTGCGACGGGTTAATTGCCGGAATTCGCTACGAACGTTCGTTTTTATCGATTAAATTTTTTCGTCGATTGCCTTTGACGTCTCGGAGTTATTCAAATTGAGTCTACGGATTACGATTATATACCGCGGAATTCGTTCCCAACGTTCCAATAATACGAGCGTTCGTTTTGGAGACATTCGCCGGTAATCTTGGATATTCGGATCGTTCGAAAGTCATCCGTCCCTCAGGAAAGCCCAGGTTTTTTCCAGATTAATTTTTCGACAAAGAAACGGCATCGCGTTAAACGCGCGTGAGTGATCGTAAACGATAAAATATCGCGACACCGTCACGCGATATCGATTCCAATAAGCCGCTTATCGGTTATTATCGGTCGTACAATCGGCGGAATTGTCCCGCCGCGCCAAAAAACAGTTCGGATGAAACGACCGAAAGCAAAAAGCAATACGTACGTTTCGACAAACTCTCGGTTGAAAATAGAGTTCTCTACGTACGTTCCGAACGCGATCGGTGCGCATTTCCCAAAACGTTTCGACGGTTGTTCGCGAAATACTTTCGAACGATTAATCAATCTCGACGTTTCGTGCGCGTCCCTTTGTACGTAGACTAAGGCGCGCTAAGACTGTTTACTGAATCCGCGTTTTCTCGCGACAACTCTTCGATCGTATTAATTCCGAAACCGCACTAACGAACAGGCTTGAATTCGAACGCGTTCGGTCGTTTCGTTTTTTATTTTCTCGCGCGGTTTTATAAAACGTCGTGCCGCTATTATAACGGCTCCAAATTTACGCGCCGTTCCCCTATCCGGCTACCGCCTCCCTCCCACGCTACGCGACGGTGTGGGGCATGTGGGTCATCATCAGTCACGCCACTGTACGTGCCGCGCGTTGTTTCGCCGAACGATTTACACAAATTCGATACGGCTAAACGAATAATTAAAACTATTCCGCGACTAACGAAAACGTAACGACTAGTGTGCTCAAAAACGTTTCGCGAACCTTGTTAAACTAAGGGTTACATATGTACTGTACATTTTGTGACGTTCAATTAGCGGGCGCGTCGATTTATAAACAGTTTTTTCGGGTAATTAAACGGATAATATAATCGGTCGATACATTCGCTAGTACGGGCACCCTATTGATCATCCATTCGCCGTTCGTACGTGAAAAACATATTGTGTAACCGCCTGGCGAAACTGGATAAGTCGACAATCGTTTTTCATTCACTAAAATTAAGTTGACCAAATTGTTTTGTTAAGAGTTACTGTCGATTTGTATTTAAATTTGCGTCAGCTTCGTCGAAAATTACGCGAACAGAACGTTCGTTTGGTCTCGAGAGTTAATTTGTTTTCCTTAATTGTCCGTCCGATATTTTCTCTCTCTCTCTCTCTCTCTCTATATATATATATATATATAAAACCGATAACCGTTAATTACGAACGAATACGGTTTCCGAACGATTTTTACGAATTTTGATGTCGTTTAGAGCGCATACGTTGACAGATAATCCTTTGGAATACAAAATCAAACTAACCGGTCCGAATAAAAGAAAATATGTTTAATTTAACGCGACGGATTATGCGTCAAGTTAAAATTAAACATAAAATCCGTCGAGTTAAGATGTTAAGTTAATTTCGATTTTTTTTTTATTAATTCGCCTCGGTTTATAAATTTAAATCGTCTTTGGTTCGTCCGGTCAAGTCGGTTGAGATTAGGTTACATTTGTGGAAGTATTACGAAAATGGTCCCTCGAGACTCAACACGGTTAACGGTTAACTGAGAGGGACAAACGAGATTAGATTCGGTTAATACAAGCGTTAGCGAGAAAAAATAATACGATATTTGTCCGACGGGGTTTGTGTAAATACCAGTTGTGCGTGTACGTGTCTACGCATGTTCTCGTGAACGCCGCCGAATTGTGTTCGATGTCTATAAGCGACCCTATCACGTTTATTTTCATCTCCCTGGGGGGAAGGGGGTGCCAGATGTTTTTCGAGAATAAATCAAGTCTAGTGGCCGAGGTATACGAAAAATGAAATCCGTCCCGCGTTTAACGCTCATGGACGGCGAAAACTCTCGATGTCCCTCCTTCTCGGTTTTCCCGTTGTTATTTGGCGGTGGTGTAAAGATAATAGATAACGTGCCCGTTTTCCCTGAAACGCTCGTTCGTCGTACGGTTATTGGTGGCGATCCAGTGTGGCACTTATTTCGTTCTCGATAACGATAAACATCGTGTAGGAACTATTATGGTTCGCGGTTCGATCGAACGGCGCTCCACGTAGGCAATTGTGGTACGATGGTGTACTGTATACTGAGCGACTAGTAGATAGGGATGAATCCGGTTGTCGCTCCAGTGACGCGTCGAGGTCGTGATCATTATCCGAAGTAACGAACGTAAATTCGGATACGTTTGTTAGGTGAAAAAATAAAGACGAAAATACACCGTGGACGGAAAAACGTTGTTCGCGAATGAAATCCCGAACGCTGGGACACGTGTGCTGTGTCGGCCGGGACGCTTACCGCGAATCCGGGTGGTGTCGATAGTACGAAATCGCGCGTACGGTTCGTTTTTGGCTGTTGCCGTCGTGCGGGTTCGTTTTTTACGAAACCGCCGCCCGGAATAATCGTTGGGGGGGTGGCATGCGTGACGGAAGGTGTGGGTGGGATCGGTGACGGGAGAGGCGTTCGCGGAGTGGCGAGGGATAAATAAATTCCGGTACGCCGGCGGTAAACACGTCACGTACACGGCGAGACTGTACTAGGCAGAAGGTGAATTCGATTGGGCATTTCAATTCGTTAGCGCGCCAAAAACGGTGAAAATCGCGTACATCAATCCAAGTATATAGGACGCGTGGCTGCGGTACACGCGTCACCAATTTTCGGCGGCCGCGCGTACGTACTTTGTTCGGTATTTATAGATTCCGCGTCCCGCGTAAATGGTGCCGCTAGCGACCACCGTGTACAAAGGCGTTACGAATACGTTCAACGGGTGGTCGCAACGGAAAGGTCTTTCGCTCATTGTACGACGCGGATGGGGTGGACCGAACGAAACGAACCGATAAAAACCGAAACACGTTAATAGTTTAACGATCCCGCGGCGTCGTTTCGAAAATTACGCGTACCACTGGCTGGTCGGTCACTCGTGTCCCGGATTCCGAAGTGTATCGCGCTTTCAGAACGCGTTGGTCCCGTTTCTACACTATCCGTACGGCGCCAATTGTCCGAGTAGGATATTCGCGCGGTTTGTTTTTCATTCGCGATCGATATTGTCGCTCCGCTTCGCTGTACAGCGCGTCGGGTCGCACCTGACGATCGGACGTCGTAATTAAATTCCGTTTAATCGTTATTAGGATTCGAGGGTGATTTTTTATGTTCGTTAGGGACGACACATATCGTTCGAATCGAAAATAATCGAATTTCTAGCGCAGCGCGTAAGACTTGCGCCGTTATCGCCATCGGCAATGTTCGTATTGACAACCGTTGTATTCGTTCTCCGCTTTCGCGACCGGCCACCGATGGTTTTTGTTCGAATAACGTTATCGGGCGAAAAACTAATCATCCCAGAGGGCCGAACCTTTTCGATAACGGTTTTTCACTTTCCCATCGAACGTATTTCGCGAGTATCTATTTACCGCTTTCGAGATGATTTTTGCACGCCGCGAACGATTCTCTGGCCCGACAGTTTGCCTCGGCGTACACATTTGACGCGTATTTCGGGCATTTCGTTTTTCCATTGCGCCTTGTCACGTACACCATTACGCTTCGACCCGTTAGTTTTCGTCGATGTTTGTGAATCGTGTTTGTAAATACAAAAGTAACAACGTATGGACGCTCGAACTCGATCGTGTAATCGATTAAACCGGTACATAGGACCCGACCATAGGCAGTCGGCTTCACGTTACTAAAGCGATATATCATAAAACTTTTTGAAAACGCGAACCGAAAAATTTTTCCCTCTATGATTACTCGTTGAAGCTTAGTCCCACATGTGATTGATTACCGAATTCAATTTTAGTTTGGTCATTACGAATAAATAAAAAAAAAACCGTTAACTAACTCAAGAACAACGACCACGATCGGCGTTGGCGGATTTTTTAGGATTTTTTTTTGGAATCGAGCGACAAAAACGGCGACACTATTGAAAAATTGAACTTGCGTGGTATAAAAAGCCGTGGTGAAATATTTGAATAGAACATTCGGCTCTGGAACGAGACGCGTTTATTTGGTACACTTTTCGGATTTTACCGCGTCTTTTTGTCGATATTCAAGCGAATTTGCTCTCCTATCGAATTCACAATCCTGTTCGTTATTACTTACGTTGAGTGTCGTGTTAAAACGTTAAATGACTAGTTTCTAGACGGCATCGATGGAAGCGCTGTCAATTATTTTCGAAAAAACAAAACGAAACAAATCGTAATTTCCTGTAAACGTAAATGGCGCGCGAATCGTCGAACGCCACCGACAAGCGTATATAATTCGGACGTATTTTCGAAGGGCTCTTGTTGTCGTGTTTATCGCGAACGCGTTATTGCTATGTTCCGGCGAGATACTTCGTCGAACTCGTAAATACGTAAAAACTATCCGCGCTATAAACGGTCGACGGCGTTGCTCGTCAACATCAGGTTAAAAGTCGTTTTGATGTCGATTCCATAAAACACGCCGCTGTGTACGCTATACACCGTTAACCGCGCGCGATTAAATTCCGACCGATTAATATTTTACGTAAATGAAAACTCGCGCGTGCTACGTATGTGTGTAAAGGTTATTTATAGGGAAAAACTCGTAAATCGGCGGAATGTTTGTTTTTTACCCCGACGGCGTCGTTATCGACGATATTTCGCGTCGGCGTAATTACACGCCCGTTGTGTATCCGCCTGTCTCGTTCGTTTTCGTTTCCAACGCGTTTATCGTCGTCCCCCTCAACTAATATATCGCCACGTTCCCGGAAAAAAAAACCAATCGATATTCGCGCGCCCGTAGATGCGTATTTTGGACGGTTGGTAATCGGGGCGGGGGGGCTGGACGTTACGTATCCAGCATACGATTGGTCGTTATCGCGGAGAGTCTTGTAGATAACTCGTTCGAATTCGACGAGACTCGAATACAGTTCGCGTTTACAGCGACGCGACGTGCTTACGATCGTTCGATTTCCGACGCTCCGTAGGGACCCGAAATAATTTTCGGCGGCGAATAGGTCCCGTGGGACCGCGAAACCGGAACTCTACGCGAAAATATTACTATACGATCGTATAGCGGCGATGGATGTCGTCGTCCGTACGGGCGTCCGATTACAAAACTCGGTACAAATATACGTTCGATACATTTGAATAAAATCCGAAACGTCCGTACGCGTTTCGCTCGCGATTTCCTTTTTCCGATCGACGACGGTCCAAAAGCGGCTTACGAGAACGCGCGCGTAGGACGATCGATCGATCGAATTTTTCAACGACGGTTCTAACTTAGCCGACGAAAAATTCGTCTAACCGCCTAGGTCGTTGTAAACGAACGGCACTGTCCGCGAGTAATCGTTACGCAATACGACGTGCGTAACAATATCGTACGGTGACAGACAAATCGTTTCGCCCGGTCGTTGTGTTTTGTCAGTCACTTTCGTACCGTGCCGACAATGTAAGCGCTCGGTACGACGGGCGTACAACTGTACAACGGTACGGGAATTAATTGGCGCGCCGGCGGACGCGTTTGGAACCGAAACGTTTTGGGTGCCACGAAATTGAATTCGTCGTTCGAACGAAAACGCCATTGGTCGAAATCGAACTTTGACCGATCGTACGTCGATTGTACGTAAATAATAACACTATCGACGAACATTTTTCGCGTGCCATTTCGCGATAGACCTCGCAAACGGATATATATATATATACACACACGGCTCGAGGACGAAAAAAAACACCGCGCGTTTTCAAACTCGTAATATACACGAGGCACGCGAACGCGTTAACGGTTTCACTGTACATTATACAGCCGGACGTAAAACGTTGCCGTCTACGCGAATACAACAATACGACGAGTCACACGAAGATAACGCGTATAATGACCACGTTCAGGACGACATAATCGTTATTGTCGTCAACGTTACACCGCACACGATAAATGCGCGGAGATGTATATATATAACGCGCACGCGCAGCCGTATGTGTGTGTGTGAGAGACCGCGAATATCGTTAAAAAACGCTATTTAGAGGACGAAATAACGAGTAGTGTTTTTTTGTTCGGCAAATTCGAATTAATTCCGTCGGCGGGAAACCACGGGGCGAAATTTCCCGTACATTTTTTTACTCTCCCGTCGTGTCTGACGATTAACGGTCGAAATTTTCGTCAGAAATCGGCGGTTCGCGCGGTGAAACGCGCGAAAACTAGCGTCTAAACGCACGGGACGGCCGGGATGTGTTTTTGATTGACGTGTACGGACGCGATCCGATCGATCGCGGCACCGAATAACGCGTGAAACGGTTTTTACATGACGAACGTCGGACCTATGATTATCGGGTGTACGGCGATTTACACGCGTCGGTTTGATCGTTTTTGGATTTTACGAAACGATTCGGCCGAGACGAAATAAACGTCGGGAAATACCGGGATTCGGTATTTTCGTTCGCTTTTAAATTCGCTCACACCTTTCACGTAGTCCTCGTCGTCCACTTCGCACTATTTGCGCACATCGTTTCTGCCCTCGCGGCGTCTACCCTCGTCGACAATGTCGTTTTCCTCTTCACACCCAAACAACCCTAACCCGTTTGCTTTACTATTCGAGCAGTCCGTACACCGGGCCCTCGTAAATCACTCGCTCCTTTTTGAGTCCTTTTTCCATACACCGAACGACGCATCCTCATTTCAGTTACGCTCGTATCGTTCTTTAACAGGGCTCACGCGTAAGAAAAACCCACGATTGGCGTTTACGCGGAACAATACTTAAAAAAAAAACACGTACGACGTAACGACCTCCTAACCGGACGACGTCGAAATAATTTCTCGAGTCGCACGACCTTTGCCGGCGTAAACCACCGAGAAGTACGTCACGTGAGCGTTTCCCGATGATTATACGTTTTTCCATAAACGCGACCGCGTAATAATCGCGCGTAAATATTCGTTAACGATCGGGTTAACGACGACTCGCTGCCAGATAGTTTCACGTTTGTCGCACTAAGGGGAGAGAGGTGGAGGAGAACGCGGTTGCGTAACAGCGTTGGTCTCTCGAAATTGCCGCAATTCTCTCTGGCTAGGTAAAAAATGCCGATATAACGGGCTGTAAACTACTACGACGAGACGCGATATTTCGTATCCCGTTCTACATTGTGTTTCGAACGAGTAACAATATAAACGCGTTTACGCGAGTGATGAGCGGACAAATAAATAAATATACGCTCAGAATTTCGAAAATTTCGAAACGCCGCCGTATATAAAATGCCAGTAATAAATCGCCGGGCGATAACGTCGCGTTTTAACGGTTATTCGTAACGTTTATTTATTATTACTACGCCATGACGTTGTAAAATAAAAGGACGGCGGCTGCGATATCGCTCTGTTTTTACCTCGGTGAAAAAAGGGCTTGCCGACGATTTTCTTTTGGTACGGAACATCCGATGACCGTACGTTGGAGACTGATCGCGGAACGAAACCAACGGTGGAATATTGAATCCCCGACATATTGTTTGTTCACGTGTTCGCTTGACCGTCGTTGATATCCAAGCAATCCGGCCGTCAACTCGGTCGTAAATCGGAAAACGTTCGTACGCTTATTACGGTAATAATAATAAAAACGCGAGAGAAACGAAAAACGCGCCCGACCGAGTGATTTGTTATATACCGCGCGCTCGCTAAATTCTCGACGAGACGGACGATGCCGCGCAATCGGGTTCCTTATACGTGCGCACTACGTCCCCTCGAGATACGACGGCCGTTTGTATCCGTTTTGGCACGACGCTTCGTGGGACGGGCACGACGTAAGCGCGTAATTTAAGTGGAACGTGGCGAGAGCCCGTAAAAGTCAACGACGACGTTATTCTGCCGAGTTTCGCTAGCGCAAAATTAACGAACCTTTTCATCCGGATTTGACAAAAATCGTACTTGTAACGACGCTTCTCGGTGGACGCGCGTTCGAATTCGCGCTTTAACCCGGTTACCGGTTTAACGAATATCGTTTCGCGTATTGTTCGTACGCGCTGTTCGAATTCTATAGTTGTCGCGAATACGTTCAGCTCCCGTCGGTCCTCTCACAAAACAATTAATGGCACGATTTGTTCGGAAAATACGAAAGTAGGATTGCACTTCGTTTATAAAACGTCGAATGCCACGACGTGTTGGAATTCGATAAATGACGATCGCTCGCGTAAAATATTTACCAATAAAGCTGGGGTGGTTTGTTTTCGGAAACTACGATGTTCTGGAAAATGCGTTTATAACGTTAGTACTCGATTCGAGTCGAATTCCATATTGGGCGTAAGATGTGCACGCGTATAAAGTATTGAACGAAACGCGATTTCCGTGACATAATCGATTTTTACTTAATTCCATTGGAGTCGAAAAAACGAAATTTTTGTTCGTTATAACGGCTTAGTTTGCCTTAAAATCGATATTTGTAGCGTTAATCGTCGAGAATCGGTACGCCATGTTGTTTAATTTTTAAACCAATTTTTTAATAGGTATAATCATGAAGTACAATTCGTAGGCAAAGTCTGAAGTTTTGATGCCCGAGCAACAACAATAATAATTATACTCGGTACAATAAGTTTTATGACGTTCTTAATTTTAGAGTCGAAAAGTTTACATCTCTACGTATACAAACGTTGTTAAAACGGTGTAATTATAATACCAAGTCGTATTATAGTTACGAGTTTAAAAAAATATTATATTTAATCCGAAGAAAACGTTTTTGAAATATTTTGAACGATCGGATCTATTAATTTAATTCGTTCAGAAAACTTTATAAGCACCGCATAAAAACAATAACTTATCCTATATATATGTGTGTGTGTGTACATAAAGCAATCAATTTGATGTAGAGCATTAATTTGTTTCGAAGATTTTTTCGGAATTAATTACAAAATAATTACGATACGACGTTTTTACGAGAAAACGAAAATAACCACGAAATTTGTTTTACCATTTATATCTTGGCAATATTTTTGGTTTAAAATTTCTCTTCGTTATAGT
This sequence comes from Geopemphigus sp. TES_GeoC_2020, assembly GCA_025469175.1. Lineage (NCBI taxonomy): Eukaryota > Metazoa > Arthropoda > Insecta > Hemiptera > Aphididae > Geopemphigus > Geopemphigus sp. TES_GeoC_2020. Next base: position 63,848 of record JAIPRN010000053.1, read on the forward strand.
TCTGTTAACCTTCACGCATTATATTACGCTATCCGCGATCATATGAAACTTCAATCGGTAATAAATACTAAATTTTTGATCCAATATTCCCCCGCATACGTATATAAAATGTTCGGAAAAATTTTCCCCGTCAAAATACGACGTTGAAATTATAAGTTTTCGCCTCGAAACAAAAAAAAATTTACGAAACGCGGACAATTTTCGTAAACGCCTAATGTTACCGTAGATATACGCGTTTCGCTCCCGTCCGTTCAATTTAAATATCGTTGCGCCGTCTTGGTTTCGCCGTTTATCATTGTTCGCGAAAGAAATGTATTCCGGGCCTTACGTATATACGAAACGTATTTGAATTCCGCGCGTCGTTTCCTTTTCATCGAACCGTCGAACCGGCACTTTTTTTACGTTTCGCTTGACCGAGTTTTACGAATTTTTTATCGTTGACTATCCGCTCCGAACGTAATTATGTCGCGGGATAACACATCGACGATATCGACGGCTCGGGTCGATATCCCGACGTGTTATGGCCAACTTTTTATGTCGTTTTAACAATAGTAGAAATGACGTACGAACGGGGTTTGCAAGGAGGGGGGGGTGATGAACAGGTGGATTTAACGAGTTTGTCTTACCGGTCGCGTTAAACAAAAAAAATTTCGTGGTACTTATGGTCGACGAATTGGAAACCAAATTTATTTACGGTACCGTAGAGATATTCGCTTGTCGTTTCCGGAGAATTTACGATAATCGACTGCCGGGAGGTTGGGTTTAGCGAACCAATTTGAAGTCTCAACGTTTAAACGTCGAATCCAATTTTATATTAGCGACTTTTTCCTAGACCCAATGTAGTATGTACACAGTGTACATTTTACACATAAATCCGCCTTTATAAAAATTCTGTCTGCGCCGGCGTAGTGTACACTACCAATATTTATTATTTTTTTTTCCGATCGATTATTCGTTTTAGTTATTATCGTACCGTTATTTCGATAATCGTCGCGTTTCTGAAACGACATTTTAATTACACACGCTGGTTTTCGTACCGACACATATTTCCCGTACCGTCCTTTCATCTCATATTTGTTCAAACCTTAACGACTTCTAGTTTTGCGCTTTATGGTGTTCCGAGTTTGCCGCCCGTTTCTTCTCATTATTTCCTTCTAGCCCCGACCTAGATACTTCGTTTATAATTTGTTTCGAATCCCTCGGTATTTCCCGCTCACTTTGTCCGCTCCTTAAATTCCTCCGATGTTATTTTTTAAATTAACTTTTCCCGTTCCCGTGATTTCGCTCGTATTGCTTTTTTCGCGTATACGTCGATTATTATTATTATTTCGTTTATTTTTAATCGTGTCGGAAACACTTAGCGACCATACGTAGTACAACAGAATCGCGATAACCGAATAGTAAAATTATACGTCTTTTTGATTTTACCAAAAGAGGTAGTCCGAGTTCGAATAGTTAAGTTTTGAGAAGTTCGCGAGACACGAATTTTTCGTTCGATTTTTTCGTTACTCGGAATCGATTTTCGGTGTTCGGCCAACAGTTCCGACGACCCAAATCCAATATTGAATCGATTTCCATACGCGGACTGTACGGTGGACAATGGGCCCACCGCACTGCGGACGGGCGGGCGAAGTCGTCCAAAAATAGGTGGTAAAAAACCCGCGGCGGAAGAACGAACGTACGGCGCGATCGCCGAGTAGCCAGATGGTCGGTACCCGGGCGTCGCGTTCGTGACTAAACGGTATAATAAAAAAAACATCGTCGTTGTCGTCGGGCCCGCGGCGAAACGCGTCGATAAAAATCTCTTCGAAAACGAAAGGCGGTCGGCGCGTGGGCGTGGTTTCCCGGTAAGTCCACCGCTAGTCGCGGACGGGCCGTCGTCGTGTGCCCGCGTATTTAATAACGCGTATTTATTATATACGATAAATGGCATCCGTTCGTCATATTTCGCCGCCGTGCCGCCGCGGTAATAAAACCGGCGACCGTTCACCCTTACCGTCCCACTCCCCCCCAACCATCTGCCAACACCACCGGCCCCGGGGTCGTCTATCCGACTTACGAACGTTCCGTGTTATATTAATATTCGAAAACGAAGACGTCCGCGGCGGGGCGCTTGCCGCTTTTGATCGAGTACGAAATACACGTCGCGCAGTCGACAGGAAGGGCGGGCGGGCGAACTCGATGAAAAGCGACGATAACGATAAATAATAATAAACAAACAATAATAATACGTAGCCGACGTAATTTGCGGTCGTCGAACACAAAACACCGTAATCTATAAAAGTCCGCCGTACTCGCGCCCTCGTTATTATTATTAATAAAACTACGCGGCCCGAAGTTTGGCCCGTATTATTTTTCGTAGTTTCGCCCCCGTAATTTCGGTCGACAGGTTCGCCGAATAGGTTTGGTTCGCGTTACGCGAGTTTTCGAAAACGAATTTCCATTATTAATGCGTCGTTAGGACAATCGAGAAATCCATTGGCGCGCTATTGGAACGGGTGTTCGTTTAATGAAACGTTCCTAATTATATAACCGAACGTCGTCGATTGTTCCAATTTTTTATTGTCGGTCGTGTCCCGACGATTTTTCGTTCTAGGGAAATAATGATTTTCGCGCAGGATTGTCGTCGTTAATCCGTTATCCGAGAATTCGTCGATTTTCGCCATTTCACGAAAATTTCTCCGACACGTACAATTAATATTGTTTCGGAAAGGGGAGAGGGTGTCGAAGTTATAACCCGAAATTCGATTGAAGAAGGACACCTACGAGTTATCGTTTCAATAAAATCGATCGCGAATTTAATATTGACAAATTCGTTCGGGCGCGAGCGGAAGTAAACGACGTTATGTCGCGTAATGAGGTCGTAAAACGTAGATAATGTCTGGGCGACATTCGTTCCTTCCTAAACGTGCCGAAAATCGTCTTTGCTTAGATTTCGCGAGTAGATTTGAGGTTTCTGTTCTTCGTACACGTAAATCCGTCAGTTATTCGGTCGTTTGTTGTACCGATTGTTCCGACTCTCTGTCCCCATTCCTGATACTATCCATACCGTGTTCGGCGTACGTGAAATATGCGAACAAATAGGCGTAAAAAACTATCACAGTAAAACCATATCGAACGCGTGATACTAACCCACCGTCGATAGTTTTAATAAATTTACGATTTTCGGTATAATCGGTTAATTTTTATTTACCGGATTCAGTAGCGAAATGGTTGGCCGATAAATATTATTTCTAGAACGATTTAACGGGCGTTGTTTAAATACGGTCGGTGTATTAATCGGAAATCTTCCAGTTAAAGACGTAACGCGGTCGACGTTGTATTACGAAAGTTCGAACGGTCCACAATACACGATGTGTAACGAACAAATTGACGGGACCATCTCCTTGGAAAAACGCGTTACGGCCACTGTGGTTTTCGACCGATTCGGTTTGAAATCGGTACCGTTCTATTCGGAATGTAAACGAAACCGGCGAATGGTTTTGGGTATTTGTACACGTTAATATTCAACGCCGTGGCCCCACACGTGTTGAGCCGTAATAAAAACGTACGGGGGGACGCGAATAAGTAATCCGATGGAACGAAGCCAAATCGCGAGCGCGCGCGCGATCCTACCGTATTAAAAGGAGATTTCGAACGTATTTCGCGCACGCGAGCGGTTTATTTATTACGACGGTTCCAAGATCGGTTTAACGTTTTTTCCGTGCCGGCCAACGAGACGAACAATTTCAATGTACCCGTTGCGCCGCGATTCCGTCGACAAACGCGTATCGTTCGCGTCATCCGTACGAACGGGTTTTCTGTTTTGTTTCGGATTTTTAAACAAAATACTCGTCACGTCGAGCGCCATCGGGCGCTACGGCTTTACAGCCGACGGATACGGAAAACGAGATGGATAAAATAATATAATATCGTCTCTCGTAAACTCGGGCGGCACGGTCTGTTTTATAGTTTTCTGGCGTTTAAATTAACCGTGAAAACGAAAACGGAATATATTATCGCGACGAAAACTTCCGGTGAGCGCGTGACGGCGTATATTAAAACGAACTAAAAAACAACGAAAAACGATATGAAAACGGGACGCCGTGGAACCCGCGCGAAACTAAACAGAGCAAAATCACGTATTTAGGGCGACCTTTTCGCGATTTATCCGGGACGCGATCGTGCGGCGCAGAGCCTATTTTATTACGCGCGATCGAAGTAATAACCTTCTATCGTTGGTTAGCGGAGCACGTTCGTAATAATCGTAACGACGTTATATTATTTGAGCGCTGTACACGTATACTAAGGCACTTATTATGACGTTTTATTTCGACCTTTGTCCTTAAAGTTGAACACCCTCGTCGTCGGTACATAAAGAAAACAACGACGCGGCTATATATATATATATATATATATATATATCATAACGTACGCACACGTCGTAATCGATTTCCATTTCGTTTTTTTTTTTTTTAATAAAATATTGACGAGGCACGCGGGCGTTTTACAATATAGTTGCACACCTTAAAAGGTTTAAAGTGGACGGGCGGGTCTACACATGCGCGTGTTGGCGTAACGTATGTACATACGCCGAACAAGTGTCCGCGGACACGAGCGAATTGTCCGTTTTTGAACCACTGGCCCGCGCTCTTGCACGGCCCGTCGTTTCGAATCGGACTTGATCGACATGAAAAATATCACCTTTTCGCGGGGGGCGGGGGGTAGTACTTGTCGGGTTATACAGGTGTCCGAAAAGGAAACACGCCGTCGAAAATGTATAAACATTACGCGTTCGTCGTGCCTATTTCGTTCGGTGGTTCGTAGGTACGAACAATACTATTCGTCGTCGATGTACTAACGCCGCAATTCGCCGGAAGTACGCCTCGGTTATTTTTTCGTAACGCGAAACGTAAAAATTACTCTTTGGCGGTTGATCCTTTTCCGTGTAGCATTTTTTCGTCTCCGTGTACTACGTACATACACACACATATACACACACACACACACACACACACAATGTACTATTCGATCGATACGTGGTCTATCATATTTGCAGTTCGATGGTCTCGGATTTTCGTTTACGAAACACTTAAGCTCGAAACGTACACGGGACCCGCGTAACTACCGCTATCGTCAGTTTAAAACGAACGGATCGCCAATTATTATTTTCGGACCCAGCACCGTGATCCGCTTTTTGGGCGACGATCTGTACGCGTGGATTCGTCGTTCGCGCGGTTTCAGTACGAAGTTTTCTCGTCGAAATTGCTTACGTAACTCGGCGCACTATGGCCCGTTAAATTACGAAAAACCACGACGGGGCACGAGACCGCCGCGTTTCCGAACACTAACGGACGCCAATTGTCGCGTTCGGCTATTTATTATTACGGCGGTGAAACGAGTCCTCCCCGCCGCGCGCGCGGAACAAAAATAAACGCGAACCGAGTAATCCGCGCGTTATTCGATATACGAAAAAACTTCGCCCGGCAATTAATTACTCGGTTCGGAGTCAGCCGCGAGCCAAATTAATTACTAGGCGGCGTACAGTGGTCGGTACGCGAATACGTCGATTACGGCGATTCGAACGATTCGGAAAGGAACGCATTTTCGCGAAATCGTCACCCACGGACTTTCGACGACCATTGGACGAGTGTCATCGCGTTCGTTGTCCTCGACAATAGGTACAGAGGCGTATTATTTTCGGTAACGAACGATCAATAAAGATGGTCGTATCATTTCTTAGGAAAACACGTCAACTCGTTGGCGCGTACGGTTTTCGACCAGAGACAAAAAACGAAGCGTGTAGTAGACATTGGTAGACTTATTGCTCCCGGAATCGGAATGTTACGCGTTTCGAATTTTATTCTTTTCGATCGCGTGAAATGTACGTAAACGGTTTTGGCGCTCTATTTGTTCGCGACGTTCCTCCCTTATCGTCGTTATTTTAACTACAGCGTGTGTAAAACGCGCGATTAGATCTCCGTGGTGCGATCGTGAAACGACCGAGTAGTAGTAGTAGTAGTAGTAGTAGAAGTAGTACACATCGACACGCCGAGGCGTGGCGGGATATTTATGGCGGACAGAAATTGACCGAAAAGCCGGAATTGCTCTAATTCGAGTTCGTCTGGCACGAGTCCATTTTGTCCGAGCGCACCATAAGCGCGCGGGTACGTCCGAAAGGGTCGTGCGCGCGCGCGCCGATAGTGTATTGTTTTTTTACGTTCGGCGTCGGTTGCGTGTATACTCAAAACGCTTTCGAAACGCTCCCTAGGCGTCGGGCCTTAAATTAATAACTTTAAATTTCTACTCTATACTCGGCTAAGTTGTCATCAGTAACGCCGTTCGTTCGACATGTTTAGAAACTCGACGTCATTTCGTACTCGACGTGATACACGCGCCGTGATATAACGTATCTCGTAACGCATCATATCGGACTCGAATATAGCACGCCGATCTCGTTCCCGGAACGTCGAGACGTTTCCGAACAATTCACGCTATAACAATTCACCGATATATAATATCGGTCGTCGAGGACGCGTCTACGAAACGTTTTCGGCCGGCGTTTTGGATTTCCCGCTCGTTCGTTGTCGCTTAAATATCAATTTTTTTTCTCGAATATTCGTCGACTCGCATTCATATTTGGCGGTCGTCACGTTACACTCGTTTTGAACTATAAACGGAGCATCGTTTTAGACAGGTAACCCAAAATCGTCGGGAGACACGTAGTGGGCCGCTATGTTTCGAACGACGAGTTTAGCTGCCGTTCGCGGCATGTAAAATCGTCACTACCACGTCTCCGACCATATTTGCTCGCGATTCGACGATTAATATACGCAGTAACGGAAAGATAATAACAATTTTTTTTGTATAAACGAAAAACCAAAAAAATTGAAAACCGCGTAGATTATGCTATGATTATTATATATTATATTACCGGCCATACGCGCGATCCGATATTATTGGCAATCGGACGCTTTTAAATCGGACTACGTCGACTTCGCGACGTATTTTACCATTACGGTAGGAACTGCATATGGAACGAGGGAAAATAATGAACGGAAACCGCGTGAAGTGTATCAATTACCGTACGCGTAGTGCGATCTCGTTAAAAATCCGCTGTGTGATTTTAAACATTTAAGGTTTGACGACAAAAAAATCCGCGTCCTCGACACCTATCAGAATTGTTCGAACAAAATTTTATTTTCAAAAATCAATTAAAGACGAATCGTTTTCCGCGAGTTTGTTGTGGTTTTAAAACGAGTGGTGATTTATTACGATTATTGTTGTATTATTGTTATTAATTTATTATTATAAATCGACAGTGAACGATACTTTGTATGAATAATATAATGACATTAAACGTCGTCTTTTGATCATACTTTTCGTCGACAGTAGGGACACATGTTAGTCTATTCTTAGTATTTATTGTAAGCGCGATTGACGTTCGTAATTCAATTACATATATATTATTTTAAAAACGTGAAAATAATGAACTTTGGGAATTACTGAACAAAGTATCGCGCCAGTAATAGTATAAAGATTTAGTTATCCGAAGTGCAGGCGTTTTTCTCTCTAAAATTATAATTTATCTTTATTATTGTCATTTCGTTTTATAGAAAAAGTGTAAACGTCTATAGTCCCTAAGTATAAACGAGAACTTTTTATATTTTCCTTCGTGTTTAGAGAACAGATTGGCTGATCCATTCCGTGGCTATTTATTTTTCTCTAAATTCGTATTAAAAGAAAACGATATGGGGTTATTTCACGTAATGAAATCACTACACTGTTAGCGCTTTAAGCGTCGGTAAGGGACGTTCGAAATACCGTTCGAGGATAAAGAATGAACGATCGGCGACGAAGTTTACGATATCTTAGGTAGGCCTTTTGTATTTTGCGCGCGTAAAAAAACCCGTCACTTATAACTCGAGTGTCAAAAAAGTTGAAGACGCCATATACTTAGTAGAAAGTATTATTATTATGTCGTAATAAAAAACGTTCAAGTGTACTAGTAAAAAATTGAAAATCGACGAGAAAAATCCTCATTCAGATCTAAAAAAGAAATTCATGTTTCGTACAAACGTACATATATATATCGCACCGGATTTTTGTATTTAACGGTCATTAGTTCGTTTGTTCCGGAAGTGCGCACAAATTATTTTCCGAGACTATTTTCGTAAAATTAAAAAAAAACAAAAACGATTAAAATTGGCGAACGTTATGTTTTCCGAACGCCAATAAGAACGCGACGATACGCGTAAACATTTGCTTTCCGCGTTCCGAAACGGATATTATTCGTATAAAACGCCCTACGACGTCTATAATAATGAGAATATTAGCGGGACGATCGCCAATATAAAAAAGTGGAAAATGCCCCTCCGAATTACGACTTCGAGAAATAGTACGCCGTCGTTTATTTTTTTTACTTTTTATTTCGTACCCTCGATTACGACGCGTATTTTTTACACGTCTCGCGCAATTCGATTCGTTGAAAAATTAATGACGACACGTTCGCTTACTCAACGATGCAAGTACGAGGTGGGCTATATATATATATGTACGTTTTTTTTTCAAACTCGAGTCACTTTGAACGTTGAACTTTATTGCGATTGACGGGCCGAATTCGAATTGACTACGCCTGTTACGATATAAATCGCGCGTAATAATATTCGGGCGTGCGAAAGGCCTCGAGAGTTCACGACCGGTGGTTATACGCGTCCGGTTATTATTATTTTATTTTTTATCGTTCGAGTCGGAGGGCAAAGGGATTTTTTTTTAAACGAGACCGCGCAATCGTTACGTTCGCAGCTTGACGGACGGAAAAGAAACCGCTCCGTTCGAAATCGTTGAATGGCTCGCAAATTCCCTTATCGCACGACGACCCGTCGTATTAATTATGTCGTAACGTATTCGAAATTGGATCGTTGGTGCGCTATCGGAACGGAAATAAATCTCGGACGTCGACGTTTTTAAGGATTTTAAATGTATTCGGATTTTAGAAAAAACGTATCCGAATTTACATATATACGTAAGGTCTTTTTTCAACTTTTTAATTTACACGTTTTACCTCGGATGGAGGGGTTCTTTTTTTTTAAAAAGTATATCCGTCAATGTTGTACGATTCGATCGAGAACAAATTGATTGGCCTTTCGTTAGGATATCCGCGGAATTCTATTCGTAAAACGAACGAATTTATATTCGCAACGTCGTACGCGAACACACCCTTACCGAAATAAAACCGGATGAACTGACGACCGACAAATCAATTCGCGCCGTAGTCGCCGGACGTATAGTCTAAAACAATCCGATAGTTTATGTCGCGCGTACGTTACGAGTTTTCCCGCGGCGCTACTTTTTTATACGTTACGAAAGTCTACGATTTCGTGTCAACCGCGCGCCGACCAAACGGCGTTTCGCCGTTCGATCATCGTATCCGCCTTGTAATCGGAATATGCGGAAGGTTACGTTCGCTCTTTACACGAAACGCTCTCGTTCGTAAAACATTCGGAGGAAAATCGCCCCCCGGACGCCTAGGCAATTTAGAGAAAACCAATTTTTTCTTTGAGTCTCCGCGGTCTCGGCACGAGTACACTGATCATCGTGATTCGAACTTTTCCTACGGAACGTTGCTTCGTGGTCAGTGTACGCACTTGTAACGTATTTAAACACGGTATACTACCGTACAGGATTATTTGCACCTATGTGGGATCCTCTTGGACGCCCTTCATAGGTCCCTCACAATGGAAACGTATTGAAGCCGTCCAGAATATCGGTATCCGTACGATAACGAGACTAACTACTATCGTCAAAAATTCGGTCCTTCCAGAATTAACAAAATTCAAATCAATCCAAGATACTATTTAAACTCAATCTAGAGCGATGTTCTATAGAAATTTTTTCCCCAATCACCAACACCATCCGTTTACTTGGAAAAACATACTCACCACCAAACAAAACCCAAAACCATACCCAATAACATGGACAGGCTAAGTTAAAACCACTCACTCACTCCTTCATTTCTACCTATTAGAAAAGGCGGGGGCCTGAAATAGTGAATGGTTTAGCCATCCCGTTCAAAGCAAAGCAAAATACGGGGTTATTCGAAACGATTCGTTCGATTTCGTTTAGGTTTAAAGCGATAATTGACGGGTCGAAGTTCGTTTTAAGGAACGTACGAAACACGACTGTCCTCGGTTATACGGTTAGTGTATCATCGTTCTGTACACGGAATGTATAGGCTGTTAGGTGGTGCGTAATTCCATACGAGTTTTAAAATCGCGAAAGTACGACGGAACGAAATCGGAATAACCGTGTAGTATGTACGTACGTATAATTATGGATTATGTTCGAAGTTCTATCGTCCGAAATGTACCTCGACCGTTTATACTGTACGTGTCCGCGTTCAACGGTTACGGGAACGGTTAGTTTTCACGTTAATACCGACACACGGCCAGCCAATACGTACGAGCGACACGACCCGTCGTCACGCGGGTTTGTTCGAGCGCGTTATTATCGAAACGTACCGGTGTCGCCGTCGTGACCCGCGATTGCTTCCGTACACGGAAATCGTAGCGTACTCCGTATGTTCGTCTACCGAGTCGTTTGGTTTAAAAAGGCATACACGACGTCGATACCATTTACCGATGGTACACATTCGACGAGTAATATTGCCCGAAACGTTATTATCTTTTAAACAAACGCTAATAACAATTTGAAATTGAAGCGCATCCTGCGCGCGCGCGTGTCTGTGTCAATAAGTACGCAAAATTCGAAAAAAACCCGTCCCGAATCGTTCAATATGTTCCGGAAATTGAATATTCGACCCCCTTCGAAACTCGTATAACGAAACAAGTCGTTCTACGCATCCGTGTACGATATTTATCGCCAGATTTAAATTTCTCCCTTTCGTGCAATTGTACCGTAACCGGTAGTTATTCACCGCCGAAGGCCTAGTTTGCATTTTTTTCCCTCGAAAGTTATTACTGTTCCCTCGAAGAAAAAAAAACAATTTCTAAATTGTAACGACCGCGCGTACCGTTGTAAATATGTTCTCGAGTTTGTTCGTAGTTTAATGGAGAGGGAAACGTTTCACTTAAAATATCGTTTTGTACCTTAACATTTAAAGCCATTGTTTTTTTTGTTTTACCGTACTTTCCGAAAATACGGCCCATATAATAATTAGGTCGAACGAAATTTCGGATTTTTAGGTTTCTATAAATTCGGAGATAGAGATACTGCGTGCTTTACCGACGAGCTTTTCGCGATGGTCCACCCGATACGTGATTATTTTCGATACGCTCGATTACGTACTTAACACGACGACTTAGAAATAATTTCGCGTTTTCAATGTTCTTAGTGTGCCTAGTGTACGAAAACACTTTTACAAAATTGGTGTATCGTTTTAAGGAAAAGACGCCGTTTTTATTTGACGCACCCGCGCACGTATATAATACAACGTTTAAAATATCCGAAATAGGGCGCGCGTCGGTAATTTTTCCGAGTGCAACGTTCTGGAACGTTTCACGTTGTCTCGTAGTGTATACAGATTTATATATAAATGTATATACGTTGCCCGCCTTCGCAGAGTCGGATGCCATAAGTTTCGCGTACGAATTTCGCGATGGATTTATATTAGCGAAGTTTAATTTTTAAATTAGTAAATTTATCGTCGTTCGTCGTTTATTGTAGAGGACGTGCTTGTTATAAATGTTCGAGGGGTGTCCGACGATTTCCTTAGAAGGCAGAGCGGCGTTAACGAGTTAGTTTTATTAGAACGAACAGCGATGTACGATCTCGTAATAATAAGTACAGTTCGTTGGCCGTTAACGATTAAAAAGTATAAAACCTATATATTCAAATACACACACACACACACACATATATATATATATACACACCTCCGAGATACGTCTGAGAATAACGAGAACGCGCTAAAGATTTCGAAAACGAACGAAAATAGCGTTTGAAATTTTGGAACGTATAAAACATTGACCGAAAATCCGGATTCTCGACGGATAATATTTTGGTAGGCACGAAACCGCGAGTTTTTGGAGATGTGCGCGAAAACAATAGCCGTCGATTAGTTTACGCACGATATAAACCCGGGAAGTTTACGACGAATCGAAAAAGAACGGCGTGATATATTTTTTGGACGATACGAGTGATTTTCGGAGTGCCCTGCTAATACGCGAACATCTACGAATGTCGTTTTGATCCCGGCGTACGTTCGATATTCGCGTTACGGGTCGGCCGACGTTTTATTCGAGGACCTACAATTTTCATTTTACGACTATTTTTGTCAACGAAATAATCCTTCGTCGTTCTCTCTACTGCTGGTGGTCCGTGACATCGACGACGTTCGCTTCGTTGTCGTCGACGTTTTAACGCGGAAAAATATTTCGGACTCACGAATCAAACAACAAAAACGGACGGCGTGGCGAGGTGGCGGCGTTTCGTTATTTACGACTGCCGCGTACCGCGTACATTGTCCGGCACGACGTCGCGTCAATGATTTACGGTCGGACACGGTCGCGCGACCGGCGACGATTAATTACGACGAACCGTCGAAACCGGCGAACAAAAGGAATCGTCCGAAGTGACGAGACGCTTCGACCGTCTCTTCAAATGACACTCACCCGCCGCCCTCGCCGGCGAATCGCAATTGGCCAAATGGGTCGTATCGATCGAGTCATTTTTCCATTGACGATTCAAAACGCGAGCTTTACTGATCGAGTTACTGATCGTAACTTATTTTCCGACACCGAATTTGTCCGGGTATCGGTGTAAACATGTTTTTAATTCGTCAAAGCTTGAGTCGAATTGGAACTCACTAGTCTCCTATATAGGCACGCGCACGTGCATTTATTCACAGGCGTACGACGATAATGCCGAACAATATAATAACGGCGTACAAACTCCACGAAAAAAAAACCACGAACTAAATGAATGTTCGGGAATTGTTTTCACCTCCCCTCATTCTTTAATAGGATCATATTCGGGGGGTGGAATAAACTCTTCGAACGGAATACGAAAAACGGTCGCATTCGCGTTCGCATTGTGTCATCCGCGAGGTAATAATAGTAGTAGAGGGATAACGGCGACGAGAAAAAACGACCTTTTTTAGTCGATTTTTTCGTTTTATTTTTCACGGGGCGTATCATCACGTCCCCTCCCCTCCTTCTATCCGTCCGCCGTACACCTAACGAATATCGTCGCGCTCCGCGGTGGGTAATAATTACGCGGCGGATTAGCGGTCGGCCATGCGCTACTAATTTGATCGATATCGCCCAGTACCCTACGAACTGTGGCCCGACCGTAAAAACAAAAAATCACTCGATATTATTATAACCCAATATCGCGTTTTGATCGTTAACCAAATGGAACGCGTGCCTGGACGGGCGGTTCGGGACGGGTGGGATACAATTATAAACGTACGTCGTTGTAACTGAACCGGGTGACTCGGAAGTGTGTTCATTCATAATCGTTTTCTTGACAGACTCGCGGGTCCGGAAAATAATACGGCGGGCGGTAACGCGCGTCGGTTAGTTCAGCCCGAATTATCGAGGGGGGCGGAAAAAAAGCGCGAGGTTTTTCTCGCCTTTACGGCCACCACGTCCCGCGGTTTAAGGCAAAAACAGCTGTAGCGTACGACGTAACGCGAGACACGCTGTAGAACGGGCGAGGGTGAACGGGACCGTTCGGTAGGTATTCGGCGTGCGTCTCGGAACGCCGTTCTGAAAGTCGATTGATTTTACTCGGCTATTCGGGCCGCCCTGTCGGTTTTTGCAATATTCGCAGAATTTCCGAAATCCGACTAACACTTTCCAATCACCCTGTATCGTCCGTAAAACCGTTTTCGCGTTATCGCGCGCGACCTATATAACGTTCCGCGTCCGATAATAATCAATAATCGTATTTCGCGATAATGTACACCGCGCGAAATCGTTCGTAACATTCGGCCGTTTCCTAAACGTAAACCGCGCTTTGTTGCGTATCGTCCACTACGGTTGCGCAAAACTAAACAACGCCTGTTACGCATTTTTCTCACGGCCGCGACAGTAACGCGCGTTCGATGTCTAACGAATTTCAATTGTAAAACACGCGTCACCGTGCCCGTCGTTTGCACGGAAAATTGCGTTTTTCCTTTAGCCGATCTACGCGCGATACTTCCGTATTCATTCGAGGATAGATCGCGTGCGTAAATCGAAACTAATTAATTCGTCACGGCCGTTATTTCGATGTGCTTGATCCGTACGGAAAAGCGCGTACCATGTTTATTGGACGCCGCGAAATTGTTTTTAACTTTAACCGTCGGTCTTGTTACGGATCGCTATACCGTTGTGTAACGTCCGGGATGATTTGCGAAAATCGACAAGGTAACTACAATTTTTGGTACTAATGGAACGCTAAACGGTCACGAAATTTACCGTAAAAGCCTATAGGTTCCTCGTGATCAGATTTTTGATGGTACGTACGGATGAAGTTCAATAGATACACGCGGACGGCCATTAGTTAGGTTTGGGTTACGTTTCGAAAACGTCAAATTTTTCGCGTCGCCCCGTAAGACTGGCGACAAAATTTTAAGGGTGGTTTTTGGCGTCACGAGTTTAATATTAACGGGCGGGCGCGTTCGTTACATCATAAATTTAAAAATGTGTTTAACGGCCATAATTTAGGCATTGTCTTCTGGTTCGAACGCGAGCGGTTACGGCTGAGAAAAGAGTATAATTGAATTATCGTCCACGAACGTTCGCGATACTTTTACGGTTCGTGGCGTTTTGTTTTTGTTTTTCGTTCTCGAAATATACGACCGGATCGGCAATTACGTCGATGAAGTGTCGACGGCCGAAACGTATGTCGATTTGTTTTGTAACCGCGACGCGATTTACGCCGAAAGCGCGAAGAGTTAGGTCGGTGAAAACAACGCGTCCGATGGTCGGCTCGAAAATATTATCCGGTTTACCGATACGCCTAATGACGGGTCCTACCTGGAGTCTGTGCAGTCGAAATTCGAGGATTAGTTTCGAGAATAGTTTCCGTCGCGGATAATTCTCATGGTCGAAAACCGTCCGGATAGCGATTAATATAAAATCGTCGGAGTTTTCGTTCGTTGTGAAGCAAAATGCGTGGCAACATACCCGCGTTCATTTTCGTGAGCAACCGACGTTGCCCGGGTACGTTCCGTAGTCGGATAATTTGAAAAGTATTCCGCGACAATTTACGCACCGTACATCGGTTTGCCGCCAGTTTGTACCGTTTCGATGTATCTTTGAAGAATATTGTTATTTCTCGTTTCAGAATTTCTACTTCCGAACGTTTGGGACCATTGTTCGTATTAAAATCGTAGGAAATAAGAAAAAAGTGTCGAGCCCGTTTTTCGTTTCGCTTAGGGTATTATACCTTATTTATAATATATATATATATACACACGTTAAACGATTAATTCGGCGAGTCCGTACTTTGTTTTATTAAAATAGATATTAATTATCTCGAACTTACGACTATGCGCATTATAAGAGTTAAACTAATACCCCGCTCTACGGCGCCGCCGTCTCGGGCTAATTGTTTCCATTAAATTTAATTAAACAGTTCGTTACCCGCCGGCGGAACTCGTACTCCGTTCACCTGTGGATTTCAAATAATTGTTTATCGGGGTCTTTAATAATACTCGGCCGAGCTCGTACTAAACACGTCTCGGGTTCGACTATAAATGAGAATAATCTTTGGCCGTTTATTGTGTTTGGACGAATTCCGCGTAATTAGCACGACGTTACTATGCCCGTAATCGAATAGCTAACGGCCGTGTCCCCCACGCGGACTAATCGACGACGTGTAGTAGAAAACAACCGGGGCGGATTGTGACGACGCCGTCGCTTAGGACAGTTTTTTCTTTTAAAAATTGTTTCCGAAACGTACGCCTCGGGTTATAGCCGCGACGAAAATACAATCGAATTTCCTTTCACGTAGTGTACCCGTTGACCAATGCAGGTGTATTTCGTTTGGCCAATAATTGTTTACTACACGTCAATGACGGCGGCGGTGGAATCTCCGTTTTATTCGAAAATATAGAACGTGTTTTTTGATTATTACCGAAAACAATCGTTAAACGATTTCCATAATTTACGTACTTCTTCGATTCGTCGAATCAGTTATAATTTCAAAAAGTAAATTTCAGTTACCCGCCGAAATAATGTCGACAATAAGAACTTTCTAAACGAAAAAAAAATCGTTTTTAAATACCCATTACGTTATGTTTATCGAACAAAAACAATACTCTATTACTACCGACTACTAATATTACTATCGCTACGTCGTATATTAAATTCCGAGTACGATCTCGACCGTTAAATAAGAAATTGTTATATTTTTCGCTCGAAACCGACAACTTAGCGGTCAGAACATCATGGGCCCAATATTCGATCGATCAGATGGGGGTGGGTACGATTAGTTTCAATTTCGTTTGTCGTCCGTTTCCAGAAGTTTAAAACGAAGAAAATAAAAAAACAATTCCGCGTCGTTCGTTAAGCCACGCGGTTTAAATTATGTAAATTATAATCGAGTGTCGGGCGACGGACGTTCTATGGGCAAAAAGCGAATAAAAAATCAATAGTCGGGCTCCCGTTCTTTTTGACCGTCCGTCTGTTCGGAATCGGAAAATCGTGAATATAAAAAAAATGTCGTTTTTCAATCCGACCGGTGCCGACCTGTAATCGCGTAATATGTACACACACGTATATATATTAAAAAAAAAAATATATATATATACACTAGTGGATTCGTAGTAATCCACTTAAAATTTTCTCAAACATTTCGCGTTTATATATTGTTCGAACGAATTTAAACAACAATTATTGTTATTATTAGGTACCGTTCTACAACAAAAGAATGAGACAAAAAGGGACGCTCCCGTACATTTATATGTGTTTAGCTCTAAATATATGGTAAATAATCGTTTGCAATACACCCATACACACACACACACACACACACACACGCACACAATATATATATCGTTATTGTTCGACGGTAGAATTTCATCGAAATGTCTCTTACTCGGAAATTCGGTTTCAGTTTGACGACAAATTGTCGCGGCACGAACGGCAAATCGTACTTATCGAATAAGAGGGAAATCGTCGCTAGAAAACTATTTCCAAATTGCTTCCAAAACTTTTTTCCGACTAATTTTGTAATATAAATATATACATATTGTACGGCGATACTCGCCGTTTGTTTCGAACGCGAACCATTTACAGAGTACGCGCGCGCACGCGCGTGTGTGTGTGTGTGTGGGTGTTCGCGTGTGTATTCGCCGTGGGTCACGAAACGTTTTAGACGTTCACGAACAATGTGCCGTATAAGTAGCTGACGGTAGTTGACTTCCGAATGTCTATTTAGTATTAAATTCGAATAAATTATAACGTAAAACTTTCCTTAATTGTCGGACCGAAAACTCGCGTAGTCCCCGGCTCAAAAATCGATAATTTAATTTCGCCGAAAGCGCCATTATCGTACCGTCGAATGGTACGCGTCCCCGGGAGACTGAAACTCGCTCGACGCGTTTAAAAAGTAAGATTTTCTTACGGGCTAACGAAACGAATTCCGAACAAATTGGTATTTAGTCGGCCATTTCCCCGCTAATATGGTCGAATTTTTCTCCCCCCCCCGGGGCACAACCGAGGAATCTCGATTTTCCCAATCACCGAGAAACCCGTCGCTTTTTCGTCCCCGGAAACGTTAAGTCGTACGCGTTCGAACGGCGGCGTGTTTCCGGTAGGTGGATAATAACGCTCGGTTTTGTTCTGGTTTTCGTATCGCGCGACGGAGAGACTCGTAACGAATGGTCGGCACCATCACCGCGTTCAGATACGTACCTTGAACATAACTCCTAATCGTGTGTAGACGTATATATATATACACACTCATCGTGTCTAATCAACCCAGAAAACGTAGGCGAAAAATAAATACGGCGCTCTCCCTTCGGGTAGCTTTCGGGCCGTTTATTTCAACGTGGCGCGGACCTGTATCGTCAACTCGTCGTCGTTCGTTTCAATACGCCGGTCTCTACGCGATCGATCGGATTTCCGACTCCGGGTTAGGTTACGACGACGTATATGACATGCGTACGAACGCGCGCACTTACACACTGCCGGCACGTTCGTTCCTTTCCTGGTTTTGTTTCCTCCCCTCACCAGGCTAAACCCGATGGCCATTACGATGGCGTTTTCCCTTCGTTGATCCGACCCAACCCGCGTCATTGACAAAACGGTTTTTATCCGACTACCGTTCGTTATTTTTCTCTGGCCGTGTTTTCGCTTGCCCACCTCCGTTCCACAGATGCGACAACAATTCCGACAGGTCCAACCCGGGGCACTGGCAGGCATCTCGTTCAATAGACCGGACGGTTTCGCGAACGACCGACGCGCCGTATCATTACACTCGGAACGTTATACGTTATTTCGTAAGAATATTATTTACGGACGGACCGATTTCGGACGCGTCGAGAAGTTCGCGTACGTATTTCGGCCGTAACCTAGCGGTACATTTGGCCATTTACGGGACACGGACAACGTGTACGGGCCTCTCATTTACGCGTGATTGTCGTTTTACATTTCGCGACGTATCGGTTTCGTGGGCGGGCAGGGGAAGAAGGACGTATTTTTTTTACTAATCGCCCCCCCTCTAATGTTCCGTTCGTATAGAATGGAACCGCCACATCCCGGTGTCGGTTTTCGGTTTCGTGGATAATTTTCCGAAAGACGAGTGGTGAAACCAGCCCGAAAAGCGGCGATTAATTGTCGGGGCGCGTGCGATTTTCAACCAAACGGATCTGGTCGTATCCGTCTTCCGTGCGTAATCCCAAAGCGCCGATGCCCCGAAAAGATCGACAATTTTACTGCCTGAACACGTTTAAAACGAACACGATTTACGGTAATCCACTGAACACATTCAAAACCATCCCACGGACAATTCCCTTCGTACAAGATACACGTCTTCGGACCCCCGCTCCTCCTATGAACCTAGTCCCTGGGCCACCTGATCCGTGGAGTGCCTTAACGTCTTTTATACAATCGCGAGATTTACGTACAGGTGTGCGCGCGCGCGCACGACATCGATTCCGGATCAGACACAAATCCGTTACTGTGAAATAACTTGTGGCGGTCACGAATATATTTTAAGGTGTTCTCGGCGTCCGGATTGGCCAATATCAATTGTTCGTCTTCCATTGTCTATTCTCTGGGTGTCGGTGGATGTCGGTATAATTTATCGCGTCGTCCGTCTATTCTCTTGGTGTCGGTGGATGTCGGTATAATTTATCGCGTCGTCCGTCATAACAATACCGGTGAGCGCGCGTTATTTGGGATCGACGAGGGCCAACGAATAATATAATGTGCTGGCCTCCGACGTCCGCGCAATTTGGGTAATGGATTTCGGCGTACGCAGTATATACGTTTTCCGCGAAATCGAGTGTCGGTCCGTCCACGCGCCCGCGCCCGACATCAATTTTTTTCCGCCGTCTGGGCAAAAACGTTCTGTGTTTTCTCGTACAATAGCGACGCCGTTTTAGCGCGGCCGTGTCCGTAACGTTCGTTGAGTTATCACGCGCCACTGGCGTCGACGGGTTTCCCGTTCGTGGGTAATTTAGGACCGATTTTGCGCCGCGTCACGGACAACGATTGGGCCGACATTGTGCGTCCAACTCGACGTTCCTCCCGTCTAACGAGGATCGCGGTATTGGTCGGTGACGAATTTGAAATTATCAAACCGCCTCCGAACGTTTAATACTATTATTGCTACGCCCGGTATTCCCGATCGAATTATGAGTTATGGGCGAGGGGGTAAAAACGTCATACGACGTCGATACAATAAACGCGCAAGTACGAGAAAGGTATTAAAGGGAAAACGCGACGACCGTTACGATTTGTAATGTACAGTCGTGTACGTTACCCGTATTCGCGAAACAATGATTGAACGTTCCCGTAAACTATCGCTCCGTGCGCCGTACAGTACGCACGCACGCCAGCCGAACGTATACACGCGTCACGGAATAACGAAAAGTCGACGGTTTCACGCGCAAAGGTCACGATGGTCACTCGCCGAATCCCGTACGTTCGCCCGTTTCCCTAACCCGCTGAAAAGGTCGAACGTTTTTGTTTTCTTGTCCCGCGCCTTTTCTCCTAACTATATCTTCCCCCCTCCTCGCCGCGAGTGCAGTTCGTACGATATACGTGTACATTATTATCATTATACGTACTATAAGGTAGGGAACCGTTACGTTGTAAGTCCGTCGGACAGGTCTAAATGAACAGAAAACCGTCCGCCGATTATCGAATCGGTGTATTCCGTTTATTTCTTTTCCGGCGTAATTGCTTTCAAATAATTACCACAAACCGTTCGATTGAAACTCGATGTTCGATGTTCCGTGTTGACGTATCGATCTGACGGAATTCGTAATATTCTTAAGTGGCCGGGGAAATCGGCGTATGTGTTTCGTACGATTTTAGACGAACGATTCGACCGATTTCAAGAGTGAAAGTCGCGGAAAAGATTCGAACTCAATAACGTCATTTTTCGATTTTCGACATATTGAAACGGTATTTGAAAAAAATATATTTTATACTTTCGTTCCGCTAAAAAACGAATCCTTCGGTGAATCACGTATTCGCCCGATTACGTTGGGAAAGATTGTGTCTTGTCAAAGTCAAATTTTATTTGGTGCCTAACCGATTTTTCCGCGTAACTTTCGAGTTTTATGATTTCATCGGACTAAACTCTTTCGAAATATTGGCACACGTGCCCGCGTACAGTCCGAAAAATTGTCTATTCACGATACTCCACGGAATAAATTCGGTTTTACAATCGTAGTTAAAAAACGCCTATATCGTACAAAAACAAAAATCGGAAAAACGATCGGATAAAAATTAAGCCCATATTATGATTGTCTACGTCCGTACTGAAAAAGTATACGAAAATCAGTTAATAAAGCTCCTGTCCCCTCTCCGACCAAGCGTCTTTTTGATCGAAATTTGTTCAGAAACCGACAAAAGGTTAACAAATAAAAAAATAACAGAACTCGTGCACGCACGTGTCAACGATCGCGGGAGAGAATAAATAAAAGACGATTAGACAGTTTTTCGTGTATCGAGAGCACGTTAAAAGTGTTCGACGTTTTCCGACATTTCGAAGTAGTGCTCTCTAACACACGAGTTTGACATGAGAGAGTCCTGTTACACACATGACGATGGGATTCGAAATGAAGTGTCAGACACGCGTACTCGCGTTTTATACGTATTTAAAGTGTAGGCCGCTCTTTTGATTTTATTTTTTATCTATAATCCCTATCCCCTCCATTACTCATCGATTCGCCTTTGGAGCGCTTGTCAAAGAACGGCAGTGATGTGTAATACTTACGTTACGACGTGGCAGGTTTGCCGTCGTAAAATGCCCTCGTTTCGGATCGAAACGCGTAGCCGTACAGTTCGCGGAGATAAAGATTTTTAATTTCCTGCACACGCGATCAGTTTCGTACTTTACGACGTGTTAATTAGTCAGGCGGACACACACACTCGTCAAAACTTCCGAAATACTTCGCGACGACGTTCGTTCGCATCGCCGGCCGTAAACAGCATTTTTCGCGACCTCGTTAATCCGGGTGCAAAAATGGTTTTCAGTAATTGCTAGGGAAACGTAGGGGGCGAGCGCGCGCTAATTGTTTTTCGTCTTTTTTTTTAATCAGTCTAAAACGATTTCGGAACGATAAACGTTTTAATAAAACCGGCTATACAGTTGCGACGCGTAGTAAAGTTCGTGAGTAAAGTGAAAAGTATATGCGAACTTACTTTTCGTACATCTCGTCCCGTAGTTTTCGTATTGATTTTGTCTCAACGAATTCGCCGCGTCGAGCAATTTACCATTTTTTACGCCGGCGAAACGACAGTGAAATAGTGTCGAAACTGAATATTTCGTCCCCGAATAGCCGTCATCGAAATGAACGGATACGCTTAGTGTTAAACAATGGGACGCGATGCCTACGAATTTTCAGTGCCTCGAGGACGTCTAAGAATACTCAAAAATTAAACGCCTTAAAACGAAACCCGACGAAACCATAAGCGCGGAAATCTATTAACGCGGATATTTCGGTTCGTTCACGCGCGCGACGTTTACAATTTATTTACCAAAATTAAATTCCATCCAATAGCCGCCCGACGGTACTTCGATTTAATTTTAATTAAACAATAATCGTTATTTCATAATTAATATTAAGCAATAATAATTATAATTTCGTAATACGTTTTCGGAAATACGAAAACATTCGTATTACTGTCGCGGAATTGGTAAAAAGTTTTGCAAATCAAGAAAAGCCGCCGACGAACAAAAAAGCGACCCTAAATTTCCGAACTTATTAACGTTCGAATTGGACGCAAGCGAGAATGGCGCACGGGAACGTCAAAAAAGGAACTTTCTCCATAGCCGTTTCGCGGTAAAGTGTACGGGTTCTATTGCAAATGACGAACCGCGGTTTGTGACCCGTGACCATATCGGCGAATGTTTGTAGGGCAGGGGGACTGAGGGATGGCCTATCCGGAATGCCGCGCAAAGTTTCCGTGGTAACAATCTCGTTCTATTTTTGCTGAAACGAAAAAACGACCCCCACACACACACACACGTTAGAATACGTGTGTCAACAACGACTGTCGGATGATACCTATAACGAGTGTAACCAAAATTCACATTAATCGCGTCGTCTACCAAAAACGAAAATACTCTGATCGCGCTATAAATAACGAGCGCACGTTTTTATGCGCATGAAATATCGACCCGTGGTCCGCGGAGTTATACGTTTTGCTTATAACCAACGACGGCTTTATTATACGGAGTAAGTTTAGCGAGACTTTTGTTTCGAATTATATGGTTAGCGCGTGGCGCTTTGTCTCAGTGACACGGTGGTGCCTTCGACGAAGTTTTAATATTCCGACGAATTCTCTCGTAAGAATAATAAAGCGACGCCGACGCGTAACGCCGCCTACATTAACGCGGAACAGGAGCAGGCGGTGGCGGAGGCGGTGGCAGTTATCGTTCCACCAATCTCGTGTCTCGATCACCGCGGTACGTTTTTACCTCGTTCGGGTTCATTCGCGACTATGTCGTCGTTGTGGTCGTCGGTGGTCCACCAGAGAAACGTAATTTCGATCGGTTATTCCGAATCGGTTTATTCGTTTTTCACGTACATTAATCGCGTGACAATAGATAGTCGGCTACGTGGCCAACCACGAGAATAGTCGGAAGCGTTTTATTCTTGGCTTACCGACCGAATGTTTTTAAAAAACGCTTCAATACTCGCTCGACCGTTTCTTTTCGTCCCGTTTCTTTTTTCGGGGGTTAAGAAATTAGTCGATTTTCGCGTAATATTTTCGTGAACCGTGTTCGTGTTCGGCACGCGCTCATACGTAATAAGGGGTCGAAACGTTCGACAATTGACAAACATTTAGCTTTTCGTTACTTACGACGAGCGAGAGTTTCGCTTCGGCGTATACACACGAAACGATTACTGTATTAAAATTAGTAATGTACGCCGTGGTGATTCGGTCGGCTCGGGTTTTATTTCGTCGGTGTTAGTGGACGAAAAAAAACAAACGTTTCGTTTTACGATCGAGTGTTGGATGCGATGCGTAGGCGAAAATCTGTTTTTCGTTTCGGCATCCCGAACGGGAACGATTATTATTTCGTGCACTTCCCCGTTCGTGTTTTGACGGAATTTTACTTTCGTCGACCGCGAAAATCCGTTGAAAGATTCGGTTAGGTTTTCGGCGACGAAGGAAATTGTATATTCGATGTAATAGATGTTCGTATATGACCGTACGCGGGTACTTAACACTACGGGCCAGTGTCAGAGATATACGTATTCGGATAGACGCTGTACGATCGTAGAGTCACGGGATTTTCAATTAAATGACACACGCAGTTCAACACAGTTGCTCGCGACATTTTCCGACACCTGAAACGTTTCCATTTCGTAATTGTTTTCGCTATTCGTGCGACGATTTTGAAATTTTATCGGAAAAAGTTAATTCGATTTGTCCGTACACGACCCAGTTGACGGCGAGTACATACGTGTCGGATCGATATGAGCGAACACGTACGCGTAAACGCCGATGACGATAAAATTAAGAAACGTGCATTTTTTTTTTACGATTCGGTAACCGAATAGTGGTGTCTTGGCGTTTGTTTTGTAGAGGATTCGCTCGGTTTTGAAGACGCGTGCACGTATTTAGCGACGCTTTTTTGTTCTCGACGAATCGGGTGGGAACCCTTACATGCGAACCATGGACGGTGACCGTTCCCAATTCGGACGCCCGAAAAAGGACAATACGCCGACGTTTTCGGACCGTAAGTTCGAGAATTCCTCACGATACGCGTCGTACGCTTCGGGATCAAAACGAGTTCCGCGTTGCGAATAAAACGTACCCGGCGCGCCATATTGCCACGACCCGGTGATATTCGTAATTTTCGTAACTACGGCGGACTTGTAAAACTAAAGCCGTAAATTCGCGGGCTCGACGGTGGCGGTGGTGTTGTTGTTGTCTTAGGTGCATTCACGAATAGCGTTAATTGGACGCGAACGTTAATTAACGTCAATAACGACCCCTCCGACAATTATTAGAGTATTGTCGCTATCGAACAAAGCGTTTCTTGGACAGGAAGGAGTGGGTAGTTTTCGCGAAACGTTTATCATCTACAAGAGAAACAATCACCATACATCGCGCGATCTTGTGTTCGAGTAATTTCTGTTTCGACGATTCCATATAATCGCGGGGGCGGGCGTATTTTGTATCGGTCGCGGAAACGTCGTAGCGAAACGACATCCTAGACCGACACGTTCGCCGTACCTCCTCCCTCTGTTGGTTATTATCTAGAAAACGGGCGTAATTTTCGTTGAGAAAATTCTTTTCGAATTCCGCGTCGACGCTGTAAACATCTGTACGCAAATAATTATAGGGCCCAACAATCGCGTTCGGTTGACGCGATAAAAACGCGTCCGAATAATTTACGAGGACACGACTAATTCGAACTCGGAAGTCGGCGACGGGCTTCCCCGAAATTCGATGAAAATGTGTCGTTTAGACGAACATACAAATCGCCGTACTATTTTCGCGCCTATAATACGTTCGGATCGCGTCGATTTCTACACGTCAATGGTTCGTAAAGACGAAAAGAATCCACATAGTACGATTCGTGTACGAATTGTATATTAACCAATTAACCTACTTATATTTAACGGGTGCCTGTTCTATTTTATTCGAACGCGATGGAAAATTACGTACAGAGTTTTTACGTTTAGATTACGTTAAACAATGTTTATTTATGTATATACGTGTATATATACCACGAGTATAAAAAATAACTGTTGTTTATAATTTGTTGTATAACACAACGGCAGTTTGTCGAACAAACTTTTTTTTTATAACCGATACTATACACATACATACGCTAAGCACGCGCGTTTTAATAAGTATTTTCGAAATTCGTTTCTTTTTCGTTCGAGACAATAGTTTCGACATAACGTTTTTTATACCGTTACGAACAGACACGCCACGAATGGATTTACGTCCGACACGAAAATGAGTTGAAATAATTCGAAATTCTATTGCCGTATACGCCCGAGCTAACGTGTACTTACTAACAAGCACGTACTTACACGGCCGTAGTTGATTATTTTTTTTAATTTTACAAAATTGTACCGCTTTCGTTAAATAACAAACGTAATAAAAATATTAATCGTGCGTCTGAATTACCAATGTGCGTGTGTGTGTGTATTACGCTATAGCTCTGGTAATTAACACGGGCAGTTACACATCCCTTTGTACACACGATCGATTGTCGTACTCAACGGTTTGTCGCGCACTACAATTATACTCGAAGCCGGTAAGGTCTTGAACCGGCGTAAGGTCTTGCGGGGCCCAGGGTAAGTTTTATATGCCGAGAGGAGGGGTCTTTGTTCGCATTCCACGCGTTCTCGTTGTAAATCAAATACGAATTTACTTTAAGTCGAACAAAAGGGTTTTTTATCCCATGATTTCGAAAAATACGTTACGTATTCTCTTTAAAATAAGTGATACGAACACGTGGTACGACAACCGTTTATTCGCAATAAAACGGGTTCTGGGTACGTCGAATGTCGAATGGGAACGCATTTAAACGTCGAATAACAAATTCGTGTTCGGGATTGAAAGAACGAAACCGGAATGTCGATTTTTACTAAATTTGAGTAAAAGCGTTTCACGGAAGTGTCGATTTTTTTTATCGTATAGCGAAATTTAAAAAATGTGGGTGTGTGTGGGGAGAGGGAGGCGACCGTCGGGCCAAATGCTCCACCTCTCCCTCATTCACTCGCTGGTTTCAGTTATAGGACGCCGCGTGGTATCGTCGTAACGTATCGACGACCGGGGTTTGATAGTTCTACACCCGGAGGTCTACCCCGGAAACGGGATGGCGGATCTTCGCGGGAAATCGTGGACGGTGGAAATTGTCGTCGTTAACGGAACGCACTTTGTTACAGCAAACGGCGGCAACAATACGCGCGGTAGTTTCGTTTTACGATAACGCGCGTTCGTGCAAAGGGAAAGCGGACGATATCGCGCGCGCGTGTCGCGACCGGACATCCCGTTTGGAAGGACGTTTTCCGCACCGTTGTCGCCACTGGTGCAGAGAGACGATTCCGAACGTCGCCACCATCGTCTGATTATATACTTGCACGGACACTTCCTGCCCACACACACACACACACACACACACATACACATGCGCTGAACTCGATCGCGTCAAATTAACAACGTCGGCGCGTTCTGATTTTAGCCGGTTCACTACGACGACCGATTTCAAGTAGCCGGGGTAATTGCGTTGAAAGCGTGTCGGGAACGGTGTTCGAGAGGCCGGAGAATTATCGGCTGTCCATCTCAACGGGCAGTGGCTCTAGGTCGACCGGTTGTCGGAACTTGAAATCGCTGGAAATTACGAAAAAAGTAACGTAACGCGTTCGTATAAGCGTCACGAAATCGATTTCGATTTTCGAATAGGCGACGCGAGGTTCCTTGACTTCGGTTTTGTGCGTTTGTTGGACGTACGTTACACAAGCACAGGATTTGTGTTCGACGATGGAACGAAAACGGGGGTATTCCTATCGCGTCGTATAAATAACAGCGCACGTTTCTCGACGTTTTCCTATCGAAACCGTCGGCCTCCTTGTATTATTTAAATGTGCGTATACCACCGGCGATGAATAGTCGCGTACGCAAGTTCGGCATAAACATTTTACACGTTCGTCTCGAATTTGTCGGTATTTCGCCCCAACGCGCCATTATTAATCGTAGCGAGCGTATTGTAAGCACATTTTCGAGGCGGTCGTCTTAGTTTTATCGAATTCGCCGAACAGCCTCCGTACTGAGACTCAAGAGTCGTTCCCATGTTTCAGCCGTAGTTCCAAAGAACGGACTGATAGTTCGGCCCACTGTCCGCCCGATGCAACAGCATGGATGAGAAGACTACCTTAACCTCGCGATCGCCCCATTTCAATTGATTCACGCATACACACGACTCCCAACGAAGTCTGGTGCTCGAAATACGCCCGGTTAGCAGCGGGATCCGTAACGTTCCTACATAGGTACGACGCGCTTAGTTTCGACGAATTGCCGTAATCCTAACGAATTTTTTTCAAATTTTCATCCGGATACACTCGTCTCAGTATCATAGTAAGTATTCACGTTTCGAAATCCATATATGTACCAATAACACGTCAGAAGTGGGAAAATGTCAATCGCAAACGGAAAACTAGTTCGTAGTTATTCCCATAGTATTTTCGTACGTAATTTAATGTTGGTAAAATAAAATGGGCAATTATTCGGTACAGTCTCGTTAAATAAAAAATTAATTTTCGCGAAACCCGCGTACATTCGTTTTATTTTCGGGTTAAAAAAAAAATCGTTCTCGCAAAACGCGTTTAATTCGCCGCACGTTCGCGTATGTTCGTGTTTAACGCGTATAATATCTGAAACGTTTCACGAGTCCAAACGTGTACTTTATTTCGTACGTCGTTTCATTTTTCGTTTTAAACGTTTCCGAAAAACCCATATAGAGTAAGTTTTCAACGTAACGTGGTACGCTTACGCCAACAAAAAAATACCTATTATATAATAACGGACGTTTTGGCCGTAATCGATGTTGTAGTATAGAGAGTTTGTATATATATATATTTGTACGATCGATTTTCCCAACGTCTACAATATTATCGTACAAAAGTGCGAGAACAATGTGCTAGTATGCCAAAAAAATAACGTCGTGTGTGTATTTACGTACGTGTTGAAGGATAAGAGGAGAAAATTGAAATAAATAAAACGAGATCCACAGGTGGGGGTGGGGAGGAAAGCGGTGGTGTTTAGAAGAAAAACAAACGAATACGTCGCGCCCGGAAATCGAATTAAGCGTATAAAATAAAATAATAACGTCGTCGTTCCTCGTACGCGGTGGTAATAATATTATATTACGGTAAATGTGTTCCAATTTTCGTTATAGATATTTCCTGATTTTTTTTGGAATATTTCCCCGACAACGTATACCGCGACGTATAACTGGGCGCTTCGTTATTTAGGAAATATATATATAGCTAAGCCGAGGGCCGTAATTGAAAATTGTTTTTTCCCAGATGGAAAATGGTGGGGGGAGAGAGGAGGCTGAGACATTCGACGATGGAGTCGTCGAGGTATTTCTGACCAAGGACTAGACGTTAAAAGTTGTTAAAACCTTCCCAGTTGGTACGTTTAAACCGAAACAAATACCTTATACGAAAAATCGAGAATATTTCTAAATGTCTACTACGACAATTATCGGTTTTAAATATTGAGTTCGAGTGCCCTATAAGTGCGCTTATTTAAAAAAAACAAAATGTTTCTGAAACGGAGCGCACGTTACCCAGCCTCCCCCCGTAAATACGTCACTATTCTAAACATTATTAATGTTCGGATACGTAAGTGTATTAATTGTTATTGTAAGGGTATTGTTTGTACAGAAACGTATGGTCGTTACAAATTTTTTGTATCGGTAACGATTTCCGAATATCACGAATTTCTAATATACACGCGATTACGTTATTGTAAGCGACCAATTAGTCCAATAGTTTACCGTCGTCGCGATTTATATATATATATTTTAATAAAAACGGTCTAATCGTTACATAAGTTTGCCGGTGTACGAGAAAATACTCGCGGAAGACACGCGTTAATGTCGCTAAACGGATAATCTATATAATTACCGATTGTTTTGGTTTTCTTTTTCCAAAATTCGCGCACGTTTCTGTTTTCGTATCTACAAACGAAAAACATCAAAACCGCCCAACCGACGCGATATTCGCTGAACAATGAAAATCGGCGGTTCCCGGGCTGTTACGCGTATTCGAAACACGTGAAAATCGACCGGCGGAACTCCGAACACTTGTATAACGGTTGGCCCGTACCCAAATATCATTAACCGTGCCTTTTTTCGGCTTACGAATTTCGAAACGGGACGAAGGTCCTGCACGAAAACTGACCGTAAATAGGTACGATCCACCCGCGAAATACGTTACGTTTTCCGGTCTCCCCCCCTGCCCCTTGAGAACACGCCGTCGCGCCAATAACGCGGTTACTTACGTACGCGACAATGGTACAGATTCGTTCGAAAATGATCGTTGGCGACGACGCCGGTACCCGTACGTACGTATTCCGTTTGTTTGCAGAAACGGCGTTGGCCATAACGGTATCGTCCGCGTTGAAACGATTAGAGAGGTAGGTGTTTTCGTTCGGCGAAAAATTATCATAGGGATCGAATCGAAAATTTTCGGAAAATACGTACCCGAGTGCAACCGGAATGACCCTTTGAAAACCGTACTAAATAAACTATAGGAGTTCGTACGTTCGAAAATTCGGCCGGACGAACGACGAAACACCGTCCTTCGGGTAGAACGACCGCCACGTATAACGAATATTCGTTCGCCGTGCGATGATTTACCTCGGGGGGGGGGGGCGCAAGTTCAAAATCCGTTTGATTAGCGTCATCGTCGTCGGTTTCCGAACCCGTTCGATTTTCGAGACCACCGGTCGGTTGTATACGTGTCGGCGCGAATTTTTTTATTTACACGCTCAGCCGATTAGTATACGTCGAGTATACGACTCGTAGTCGGTTGGCGACTTATTTCCGTGACCAGCGCGTACTTCGGGCGAACCGTTTAGCGTTTTTCAAATCGGCGTTTTCCCCACACCCTTGGGGGGGGAGGCAACGTTTTTGGCGAAATTCCGACCGATTTTCGTTTTGGTCGGGCAACGGTGTTCGGCGACGTCGGACGACAAAACACGGTTTCGCGACCGACAACGGACCGATTTCTGTAAACGGTTCCGTTTTCGCCGAACGGCCCGTTTATTTTTACCGTACCGTCGTTTACGTACACGGCCGTAATTAACTAAAACGAGCTGCTCGTGTACGTAAACAACGCACACGTGGGTCTTGGGCACAGGGGAAAAAACCAATTACCTCACGCGCTCCACAAGTTCGGACGGAATTAATTCGAAGCGACGGCGTCCGCGTCCGTCACTTTAATTAGTCGTTCGTAACGACCGCGGAACGCGACGATCCGCGATAAATCCTTTACGCCGTCGTCGTTGACAGAGAGAGAGAGAGTGTGTGTGTGTGTGAGAGAGAGAGAAAGTGAGTAAGAAAGGGTGCGTGTGTTCACCTCCGCCGCCACCCAACCCGGAACGATTGTTTTCACGGGAAAGACAAAAGCGAGGCCGGGCTGTACAGTAGGCGTCGGGGAAAACGAAACGTTTTCGAAATCGACCTTAAGTTGTACGTAATACTACGTACGCCGTTCCCGTATTGTTCGTGTTCGCCACCCTTGGGCGTTGGTTCCACCATCACCGCCACCACCAAAATGGGCAACATACGCGTTTCCGAGGCCGGTGAAATTGTTTTTCCTTTTTGTTTCACCCGCGACCTTGGGGCGATACGTAAACGCGCGTTTCGAATTAATATTTATCGCCTACGCGAACGGGTTTTTCCGACAGTAAACTACCCGTAAACGATCGCTCGGTTTTTTTTTTATTCGGATTAACGTGTACGACGGATACCTTATCCCCTCCACCCCGTTCGAAGGTATTGGTTCGATACATTAATCGTGAATATCGTCGTTGCCAACACGGTTGTTCGTTATCGTTTGTGAATAAATAAAACGAAGACAAAAACCGCTCGCCCGGGCCGCTTTAAATATCCGCCCGCCGGATGACAGTTTTTGATATTAATTTCGCGACACGTTTCAAGTCCGAACGACACGTTGTAAGTACGCCGTATACAGTAAACAACACATTATTCGGATGAAAAATGAACAACTAAAAATGCGTGAAACGAAAATATATAACGTGTCGGTTAATAATAATTATTCGACGTTTACATTCTTTTTTTTATGTTTTGGTAATACGTTTTTCGGGAATTTACGACGGACAAACGATCGTTATATTATCGAATCGATAATATTTATCAAGAATTTTCGATAAAATCTACGAAGAATTCGTCGACCGATCTTTTATAGACGTTTTTATAATACGAAATACCGTAAATCGAAATTTCAGATTAAAGGCGACTCTAAAATAGTAGTAAAAAAATAGGATCGTTTTGATGAAATTATTGCGAGACATTGGTTCGCGATTTCAGTATCACTGCCGTCTCTTTAACGGAATAACGATGACGGTTTTTCTGGATCGAAATTGTCGACTTGTATATTAAAATTGTTTTGTTTGGAAAACCATATTTCGCCAAACAAGGGTGTACGCGAGTCGTTTACGTTTATGAATTCGAAATAGACGCCTCCGTTGCTCGTTAGATGATTTTCTCCGCAAACTTTCGCCAAATTAAACTCGAGTCGGCCAACGTTCTGGAATTTTCTTCGAGCGAAACGCGTAAATCGCAATATTATACGCCGTATCCTGATCCCCAGGCGTTATTTACACGTTTTAAAAAGTCTAAAACGGCGTACGAAATTGGGAACATTTTCGGAACGTCGTTTACACGATCTCGGTGAGGCCGTGGCCCGGGACGCATATTTCGCGATAACAGTCAACCGCGGTCGAAGCGCCGACCATAAGTAGCGTTTCGCCGAATTTTTTACGAGGCCTTTGAAATTTCGTCGATATGTTTCCCTACTCAGCTAAAATATTACGAAAGTATAAATATTTGAAACGGGTAGAAGAGAGAGGTCTTTCTTGTATATAACGTTCGTGCCCGTTGCTCGTCGATTTTCGTACGCAAAGTGTACAAACGAGTTGCGCGAGGAAAATGTAAAGAATTTTCGGTAAAATTGTCGCAAAATCGAATTTCGATCGCAATCCGAAACATTCGACCGTTTCACGCGTACACAATGTAAGTAAACGGATTCGTTCGTACATTTCCCGAGCGTAGGCATTTTTTAAAATTTCGCGTTATTTCGTACTGGCTTAATGGTGTGGAATTTCCAAATTTAAGTACGTTTTAATAATTATAAAATCCGTCGTGGGCGCTGGACACGTTTTTCGTCGAGAAAACTAGCAGGAATTTGACTACTATTCGGACGGTAACGAACGTTTCTAAAACGAGCGTTTGCTTCTCGCGAACGTTTACAATTCGAATCAACGCGGCGTTCGTTAGCCGATTATTCGAAACGCCTTTATTGTTTTTTTGCGCGTTCAACGACGGTCGAGACGGTCGGGTACATGAAGAAAAAATCGTCGTAGTCGGTTGAGGTTTCATCTCGTTCGTTCGATAGTCGTTCGACGACGGTTGGTTAAGTCAATGGAGTCCGAGTAGGTAACGAATGAACATAATATAAAAATGTATTAAATCCATTACCGTACATAAGAACGGCTATTGGTTAGTGCATCGACGGACGTGACCGTACGACAGCGGGCGAACATTTTGAAAACGTTTCCCGAGAGTTGGTAACAAATTTTTTTTTCGAATCGATAACGGGCGGACTCGGGTAAACGTTCCGGGCGCGTTTTCGTTTCGTACTTTGTTCGAACCATTTTCAAAAACGTTCGGCAATTTCGGATCGCGTTCGTATATATATATATATATACATATGTGCGTATACCTGTAACCTCCTTCGGCTTGCGAATGTCCCGCGGAACTTCTGGACGGTTCCGGTTGTCCCGTGGCCGCCGACTGACAATCGCAGTGCATGACGCAAAGCACGATGGACGTGACCACGCAAACGGTGAACGGCACGGCGAAGTAGTGGACGATGTCGGCGTACTGCTGACGTTTGTCGTAGTCGACCACAGCCAGCGTGCGATTGTGCCGGGAATAGTGGCACGGGAACGTAGCGCCCGGCACCCCGTACGACTTGGTGAAATTGGAACAGGCCACGGCCGGCGGATACCCGCAGCCCTTGATGTTCACCAATAGTACCGCCTCCGGGACGCGTCGGTGACGGCCGTTGGCGGCGGTGGACGCGACAGTTGTCGCGGCTGAGGCTGCGGCTGTGGCGGCGGCGCCGGCCGCGGCGATACCGCCGCCGGCGCCGCCACGTCCAACGCGCGGGTCGCCGTCGCCGTCGTCGGGCCCACCGGCGGCCGTCCAGTACGTCACGTAGATGTGACTGCAGTTGTACACGTCGCTGGTGCAGCCCTCCCGGCACGAGCTCCACGTGCAATTGTACAGGCCGGCCAGCTGTTCGCGGCGCACCGTCGTGCACTGCACCGGTTCCGGTACGAAGTCGGCGAGCAGCGTGGACACGGCCGGGTCCACGTACAACGGCACCAGGAACAGCAGCGCGGAACCGGAGCCGACCGCGATCATGGCGAACGACAGCGTCGCGTAGAACCACAGCTGTTCGCGGACGGTGCGTGGACGGCCGCGTTTTTGCAGCTTCTTGGCCGCCGCCAATTCCAGCAGCTTCTTCTTGCGGAGTTGCTGCTGCTTGGTGTCCAGCAACAGTTCGGAGCTGGCGGACCGCATCGCGTCGCATGGTGCGCCGCGGTCGTCACGGGCCCGACCGCCGCCGTCCCGTTGCCGTGACCGTCGCCGCGGTGGCGGCGGCGACGGTTGCTGCTGCTGTTGCTGGTGCACGCGCGACCGATCACCGGCGCGCCGGGCAAAGGTGACGATAATAATAATAATCGTCGGCGGTACACGACGCCTAACTCGGTGTGCCGAACGCCCGGGCCGTATACGCGTGTTAATATAAAAAACGAGCCGGATGGATGGGCGCGCGCGTTCGTTCGTTCGACGCTGTTGTCCGTGCGTGCGTGTGAGTGCGCGGGGGGGGGGCGCGCGTGTGCCCGGACCGCCGTACGCCGACACACTGACTCTGGACGGTGCGCACCACCGGATGGGTGTACGTTCGTGCGTGCGTGAGCGTAATTCCCGTGAAGCGCTCCGTGTCCGCGAGTCGCGCGCGTCGCCAGGGGCGTGCTCAACACGCACGCTCCGACACACTGCCACCGCCGCCGCCGCCGCCGCCACCACCACCGGTGACGAATGTTACCCACCGTTACCGTCAATATATATATATATATATATATACGCGTACACGTGTACTTCTCGGACGTGCGTGACCAGAAATCGTACTGTCGGCTACGCGCGAACTTACCAAGTGGGCCCGCCTAACGACCCGCGGTTTATTTTCACGTGGTCGTCGATCGATTATTCGCGGACGACGATCGACATCTCGCCCGGGACGTTTGTCGATTATCGGCCGGGTGACATATTTCCCCTCCCTTCCATCCGCCCCCCACTCGCCCACTGATATTGTTGTCGCTCGGCGGCCCGCGGACGTTAAAACCGCACCGTACGCGGTTGTAACAATAGACACGGACGGGAAACGATTTTTGTGCGATATTCGCTATCGACTTGACGGCGGCGACGACAACGGCGGAAACGCGAAACTCGTAACTCGGACGCGTGTGTCGAACGCTCGAAACGTGTACGGAACACTGGGCGATGCGAGTCCCCCTCGAGTATTCGGCTCGTGCGCGTCGGATCGCCGTACATACGGTGGTGGACGACGAGCGGACGGAAACGTTCGTAATTGAATGAACGAGGAACGAGACGACGGATTTCTACCACAGGACCGCCGAGAACGTCGTCAATTTCGTTTCGTCCGGGGCGGGTAGTAGTAGGCGATCCGGACGGTTCGTCGTGGCCAAAAAACGGACACGAGTTCGGGCGATTGTGACGTGCCGTCGGAACGCGCGGTTACGGTCTCACGGCGCTGAAATCGATCACGAAATAGTCGCGCGTCGGCGAATTCGGACGGTTCAGTAGCGCGTTCGATTTCGGTCAACGTAATTGGGAATTTTTCGCGAAAGTCGTATTACGAACGATCGGACGCGATTGGCGTTTACGTTTGGCCACGCGCCGTACTTATTACGAATTTGCGTGACACGTCGTAGTTGGCCTTTCCTATCGTCTACCGCGGTCGTTAAGCAATCGCGTTTTTTACCGAATTCCGATTCGAACGTTTTACGCGCGTCGATATTCGCTACTCGTACGACGACATTTTTCCGACGGTACGATAATTAACGTTCACCGTCGTAAACTACGAATACTTCGGAACGATTCGGCGGGACATACGCACGCGCGTTTTTATTCGCCGCGATGTTTCGATTTTTGACGGTTCTCGCGCCGTCGACGAACCACGGGTCGTAAACGCGTTGTCGAGTCAACGAACGCCCGCCGTGCCGTGCCCGTGTTTTTCAAACGTTTTCGCGCGTTGGAATTCCGCGACGATTTCAACTGTACCCGTCGTACGGATACGAGTGTAATTAAAACGAACCAGCCGAACTCAACGCGTACGTAAAATGGCGCACGTCTCGCAGACACGGAACAACGAGTGGGTGAGTGGGAGCCCGCACGTTTTGAGGGACGCCCGAAAATCGCTCGTGTTCAACATTCGTCCGCGTACTATACGATGTACTTGGGCAATAATAATATTCGCTAAATTAAGTGTTCGCGTGAAAACGGATGATAATTCGATAGATCTATTTCGGATTCGGTTGTGATATCCGCTTTTTTTCGTTTAGGTCGATCGGACGAAGCGGCTAATCGTCTAATATTTTTACTAATACGTCTCGAACTTAATAATCCGTCGTAATTTCACGTTTTATGACACTCCGTATATATATATGTGTGTGTGTGTGTATGTGTGTAACGAATTCGACTGTGCGTTTGACACGATAGAAATTTAGACGCGATAGAGATTAAAAATTTTGAAATTATATAATTTCAAACGTTGGACGAGAACGCTCGTGAGCTCTCTCAAACGTGGTCGGCACGGTTTTCGTCGCCATTGTACACACCATTCTGTTATTTTACGTAAAACGAAAATTCGTAAAATCGGGGGCCGGGAAAATCGTTTACCAACGACCATTTACCGTGGTCGTTGACTGATATCGATTAGATTCGTCGTTGACCAATTTTCGTTTGGTTCTTCGACGGCCATAGTAGCGAACCGAAACCTACGTTTATATTATTTACCGAAGAAAAATTACCCGTTTACGTTATCGTTGTTTTTCATTTACGAGTTTTGTACGTTTCGTCAACGGCGTACGCGTCTATTTATCGTCTTTGTCCGCTACAGTTCAAAACAAATATGACGTAGGAATGACGACGAAATCACAAACAAAATGATTAATCGGCCGATGAGTATATTAGGTTTAGGGTACTTCGTCAGATTCTGAGTCCGCCGACACAAGGCCGAGTCCACAACCGCAGGAACTACGTGAATCGTACATGTTTACTTGGAGGTCGCGTTGTTCCCCCACACTGTTCTCGTACGTTAATCCGAACGTATTAATCGGCCATTTAAGTTTTTTTGTCCACATCGGTCGAACAGAAGCCGTGAGAGACAATAATTCGCGAATTTTTAATTTTAACTCGCGGAAATTAACCGTTAGAAGCTCGATTTGATTGAAAATATATATCGAGAAAATATACTATCGCCTAAACGAAGTAAACTATCGTTGATGTTTCGTTCGATTTTTTTTTACCAAACAATTTATACAAATACATTTTTCGACGATTGTCCGTACGAAATCGGAAATCGCTCGTCTCGACTATTGCTACGCGATACTCTCCCGTACGTCTACTTTAGACGTGTTTTTTAGGAGAAAATATATTCGCGCACAAACCTGAAAAAACTCAAAATTAATCCGATTGAATGAAACGAACGTGTCGAATCGACGTCAATAACCGAAAGCGGTCTAGTCGGGTTCAGAATGTTCGTAACTCGTCAGCGGTAAGGTGAACGCGCGACATTGTGGACGGCAACCCGTTTCGCCGAAAACCCGTGGATTCGAACGGTGCGTGTCAACTTAAACACACGTTTCCAAAAGGGATTCTGGAAAGCACCGGAATACAATATACACGCGCTAGCGCAATTTCGAAATTTCAAAATCCCGACAACGTAAACTTTGTATACGCGAAACGAAAACTTACCGCTCGCCGACTATTGGAGGATTTATATTACACACACTTATTATTTATATATATATATATCATACGCACGTTATGTGCAACGAAGAAAGGCTATAAAGGGTCTTTAAAACTTTCGGATTTTCAAAAACAAAAATTCTACGATATAATAAACTATTCGCGATTTAAACTCTATATGTATAAAGATCAATACGAAAACATGGCGCTACATACATAATGTCCGCTATAGAAGAATAAATAAAACTTCTTTCGGAAACTCGACAAATCAGATTTTATAAACTCGTCGCGGTCTCGTAAAGAATACTTTTCGAAATGCATTTGTACGAACGGACAGAAATACTCAATACACGCGAAAACTTCGGGAAATTTTACGCGATTCTATATTCGAATCCGTCCCGAAGTTCACGAAGAAACGAAGCGCAAACACGTCGCGCACTTTGTAGTTTAAATCACGGTAAATTGTTTGTCGAAAAATATCGTCGAAAAATAACTATCGTCATAATGTAAACAATTCGAAAGTAACATAATAACGTTTACAAATGGAAATGATCGCGTGTATTTATGGGAGGAACGAAATGTTTGCTAACAAAAAAAAAGGTTCGATTACGCATTCGCGCGGGCTTTAAAGCGTAGTTCTCCTAAGAAAAAACGGATAAATCGATGACGTTTATATGCACGCACACAGGTGCCGGCCAAAAAAATCGAAACGAGAAGGGGTTCTAAATTTTTTTTATAAATCGGTAATCGGCATGGCAACAATTGTTCGTCGATTACAAATTCCGAGCCGCGCGCGGTGTACACTGTTGACGTAACGTTATATTGGTTGTTATTTCTATACATTTAATAACGTTTGAATGTACACGCCCGACGGGCTTTAGTCGCTTAGACAATTCACCCGCCCAACCTTCTTGGATTATGTGCGCCACATATTATTGAGTTTAGGACGCGCGTACGAGCTAAAACGTAGGGATGTATCACACGCGCTCGAAGTAGGAACGTTTAAAAAAAAAAACAAACTTTCGTTAACGTAACGACGTATACGAAGGGATCGCATCGAACCCGTTGGCCGACAGAATCTAATATTGGCTCGCCGGAACGACGCGACTAGAACACACAATTTTCGTACAAATTCGCGAACGGGTGTAAACGTTTATATTGTATTATCCTCCGGGTTTACCCGAAATAAATACGACGCGCTCATAAATAAACAGTGGAATATGTATATGAAACACACACGATATATATATATATATATATATATATATATATATTCCGACGAAAAAATGAAAATATAACGACGTTTTTGCTCGTACATCCGAATAAATTAGAACGAAATGAAAACGGAATTGATCGCTCCAAAACAAGTTTCGTTTGTTTTCAAAAAAATTTACAGCCGTTCCTCCGATCAGTTGTTACCGACCAAAAGCCATTAGTTTTGTGCTCGTTCAACGTAACGGGATAGCGAAACGAAAAGTCGTGCCAGTACGATTCTTATATTGGCGCGATTTCCGTCGAAATTGACTGAGTAATTTTCAAAAATGTTCGTTCGCGGAAAATTCGTACACATTAAACAAAAGCGACGGCGATGACTTTGTACGTAATCCTCGAAAAATTGCCCGGCGAGCGAAAATATATCCGTAAACTACACGTACGCGAGGCGCACGACTCGGATCCGTCAGGAAATCGTCGACTATGTACGATAAAAACCGATTGGTTTTTCGTATAGAAATATGCTCTCCGCCTGTCACGGCAGCGGCGGTGTTGGAATATCCGAAATTTTCCTAGCGGTACCGCGCTTATCGTACGTCTAAGGCCGATGGTAATATGATTGGCTGTTCGGACGTGTGCAGGGACGGAGGGACGGTGTATTCGATAAAATCGATCGGGTCCCCCCGCCACCGATATAAATATCGCGTGTTTATATGTAATGTATATTTAAGTACGACGCGTAATTCACGTTCAAATCCGCCGAAGATAAGACGGAAGTTCGAACTGCGGCGCGGCGACTTGAATATCGGATGAATAGACTATTATTCGTCTTGTTTCTACGCTGTCGTCGTCAATTCGGAAACGACGAAATGACGAGAGGGATTTTTTTCGGCAAAAAACGTTTCCGTCTTATTCGTTGTTTCTGTTACGCCGAGCACGATAACGGAGAGAACAAACCCGTTCGATTCCTTTCCGGGTCGATGCGTTAATATACGTCGGACGACAGACATCGGGACGGTAAATATCCACGTACGAGAAAATCCGAATTTTTCAGTTATTCCATGGTGATCGTCGCGGTAGACTTTTGTCGAGTTTTTTCGGAATCGCGTTCCGATTCAGGCCGACGACGCCGGGGATCAACAAACATCGGTAACCTCGTATATTCTTTGATTTGCGCGCATCCTCGCGTCATGTTTCGAATTTTCGAAAAATACGAAAAATTATCCGCGACCAATATGTTGACAATTTCGGGCACTACACGTATCCGGGGAGTTTCGTTCTATGTTATCGAATATGGTGGTTATATAAACAGATATTTAAATATCCTCAGGAGGGTGGAGGGGATTGGAGGAGACTAAGCTCTAATGGTCCTCATCCATTGAAGGATACGTGCTTGGACGACAATTTTCCCGATTGTTATAAAAACGGGTCGAATAAAACGGCAGCCAGAGATACAATTTGTTGTCGAACGCGTGTCAGCATGTTCGCTCAATTCAAATGTTCGCGGAGAAAAAGGGCTTAAAAGTATTTTTATAATGCCTCGTTCGGAATTTCGAAATACTCCTTCTGTTCACCCGACTGGAAAACATTTTTAAATCGATCCGTTCGTCTGGAACGACGAATTTCTAAATTTTATTTACAAAAAAAATATCGAACGTCTACGTATAAGTATGCATGCGTGCGTGCGCGTATAACATCGTGTTGTTTTTTTGAAATGAATGCTTGTATTCGTGTTTATTGTCGACATTTTTTCCAACGCGCTAGTACGTCGAAATTTTGTCGTCCGATGTTGTTTCGGTCCTTCGTTGTAACGACAACGCCATCTATGAAGGCGTAGGTTCAATTGTACTTCGCTGGAACGGAAGAGGCTGTCGCTCGTGCGGTTTTTTACGAACGTGTGCGTCTCAGAAAAACAGATGTCGTCTCGAGTATGTCGAAGTCGCGATTTTCGTTAATACAAGAGTATAATCGATTACGCTGAAACTTTCGATAGACAATTCTAATTATCGTAGTTCAAATAAATTCCAGTAATTTTTAATAACGAACGTATAAAAGCAAATAGAACTAAGAAAATCATTTTTCTTTACCGAAATCGGTCGTTTTACGATTTCCGTAACAAATCTTTCGGTTTTTCGCCGGATCGGGCAATTTTCGTCGAATTTCGGTGTTGCGGATGTTTCGTCGTAACAAGAAACAAATCGATGATTTTATCCTACTTCGAATATATCGCTATTTCGTTTTCAATTTAAGATATAATGCATTTATTTGGTTTTTTTATATATTAAACGTCGTCGTCGTAAGACACGATGTTCATTTTACAATTAAGCGCTTATTCGTTTCGCATTTTATTAATCACAAGGACTCTGTGGCACGTGTCTCGAAAATACGTATAAGAGCGCGATATATAATGAAGCATCGGTCGTAAAAACGCCTTCGGCAAATTGTTAATCGCGTTTACAATTAACACGCGGTCGTAAATTTTGAAAAAAAAAACGTGGCCAAATCGTGTGTAGTTCAGTCTAATATCCTATGGTTCGTATACATAGTCGACGAAATGAAAAAAATCAACTTATGGGATATAATAAACCAAATAAGCAACCACACTTGTTACTCATACGTAAAAACGATTAGGGTAGTTGTTTACTTCTTCGACACTCCGATGATTACGTACACGATCGGTGTACGATACAATTGGCGAACGTTCGAAGACGAAAATTGGTTTTTACCATCTAAACGGCGAACAAACGTGTTTCCGATTTGTAATTTTTCGCGTTTACGCGCGTTATTGTCGCGTCGTTATTCTGTATAGTTCGCGGGAAAAATATTCGTGTTTGTAACGCCCGTAAAATCTCGAAAAATGAGAAAAATTGCCAAAATCATCCACGTATCGGTTACGCGACATTCCGTAGGCTCGCGGAAGATTTCTAGAAAATAAAAAAACCAAAACACGTGCGTGTATTTTCGTTTTTACATAGGCGGGAGACGTTGGTTCGAAAGCCGACTAATGGCCCGAACGTGAAAAATTATAATCCAAAAGTAAACACGTTAAATTATCGTTTGGAAATCTTTATTCGTTCGGGCATCCCAAGAAGATTATTACGTAATAAGGCGTACTTCGCAATTTTCGCCGACGAAAAAACAACGCGGACATAAGGGTTACCGCGTCGGGTAGAATGGCCGTCGGAAAATTAAAATTTGTAACCGTTCTTCCCCTCCGTCGTCGTTGGATTGACATACGCTACGTCGTGAGTCGGAGAAGCGACGGCGAAATATTAATAACAATTTGGGTACGCGTCGTCGTAAAATCAAAAGTCGAGAAGGACGCGACAGCTGCGACCTCGTGCGCGAAACTCGCGCCAATTCGACACGACAATAATAAGATTTTTTTCGGTACGACGACCAAAGGTAAATCGATTTTCACGACGTGAAATAAAAGAGAAACGTACCCGCCGTCGACGATCGAATTGATTATCTGTTCGCGGTATTGTTTTACGATCTAACGACGCCGGTGCGCGGGTTATAAGAGTTGTCGGCGACGCAGTTCGACCAACTCCCGTTTTCGCGTGTACACTTAGCGGTTACGCGAGCGTTTCGGATTTTGTGAAAAATTGTTAGAAATGCGACACCACGGAACGGAGGGTCGTGAACCGGTGGAGCGCGCTGACGACGACCGACACGACGAAGAAGTGGACGAATTGATCGAGTGGTTACGGCGAACGACTCATTTACCAAACGTTACCGGTACAGTAGATACGTGATTTCTCATTGTCGCGAAAAATAAACGTCGAGTACGCGAAATTTCCGCGTAGCACGAATCCAAGGGTTTGCGCTACACGTTTCGGCTGATCGTTTTCGGGTCTTAACCGTTGACGAAACGTGGATAGTAACATGACAGGGGACCAAGTGCGGTGAACGATCATTCAATTTACAGCACGCCGTGAAAACGATGGTTTCATTTCGCGATACAAGCGCTGTTTTTTAATTTCTCCGACATTTCCGCGTATTTTCGCGAAATCGTATCGCAATTTTATAGTCTCCGTATATTCTTCGGGATCTACGTCTTTATAATAGCCAGCTCCACATCTCAAATAACGGTGAACCCGCGTTTGCGGGCGGACGGTTTCGCATTTTTCGTACGCCGAAACTCCGTAGACTGATTTTCCGCTCGACAGTAGACAACGACATACCAGACTTCATTTACAATTTGACCGAAAATCCCAACTCTTTCGTTTACGCGGCAACAACCGTCGACGAACTTCGCCATTTTGTCAATAATCGACGAACACGCGTTTTGGTCCAACCGCCAATCCCTCTCTCCCCCCGAGTCACCCCCGAGAATTTATTAAATAATCGAACCGCGTCTCGCATCCACTTCTCTCTCAGTCCTTCTCGCCTTCCCTTTTTTTTCCTTTTTCGTGCGGTTAATATATTCCCGCCGGACGTTTAAGAATGAAATGTCGAACATTCGGAACGCAATTATCATCACGTAGTTAGTTTCGTTCGTTTTCCGCCCGGTATTGTACATTTCAGATTATTTTTCGAACGTGCGTAGAATTCGGCCGTTTCGGCATTTCCGACCACAGCCGAACAGTCTCCTGCCGCGAGACTGCCCCGTGTTCCGCAATTACGTGCCGTACTTTATATACGCGCGCGTAATTGCTATACGATATTCTTTACGACGGTTACGACGTGACGCCACCGCCTATTCCGTACGCCGATTTCATTTTGTTTTCCTCTCCCTCGACCGGTGATATTACGGTCGCGTCAACTCACGTTACGCCGAACGGACTTTTTTTACGTCGAAACCGTCGTTTTCACTACATTCCGCCTCACTACCCTACTCAAATGCACGGACGTATCGTTCACGTTTCCCGTCCTGTAATCTACGAGAATCCCATGTGGTCGAATCTCGGCCACGGGTTGGCGACCCGTCAATACACATCGCTATCACGACGGGTCCGGTCGTCACATGGCACTCGTCCAATCAAAACTGAACCGATACGTCGTGAGCGCGGAAACAAATGTGGCACGTCCGGTAAAATAGTAATCCTCGTCGCTTTACTGGCCTAAGGCCGTAGTGGACGTTATCATGGCCTTCGTGACTGTACGCGCCAAAAACGAAAAGGTGAAA
Organism: Geopemphigus sp. TES_GeoC_2020; assembly: GCA_025469175.1. Lineage (NCBI taxonomy): Eukaryota > Metazoa > Arthropoda > Insecta > Hemiptera > Aphididae > Geopemphigus > Geopemphigus sp. TES_GeoC_2020. The sequence goes on from JAIPRN010000053.1 coordinate 107,649, forward strand.
CAAAATGGTTTCTCGATTCTGTTCAATCGTGAACATCGATTAAATAAGACTACGCGCGAAACGTGCGCGAAAATCGTCCCTGAGTAGGAACAATACGAAAGGGTCACGGAGTCCATCGTCGTCATATAACAACAAGCGCGCGTTCACCCACTAGCTCGTGTAACATAAAAACAAGACTTGAGCGCGGATCGATTACAAGTGTCCGAATCGTGATATCGAATAAAACGTTAGAATTGGCAGTAAGAACGAAGAATCGCGACTTTCAACCTTTCACCGAAATTACAGAGACGTTGACCTACACGGGATTGTTGTTAAAACGTCGCCACAGTAAAAAAATACAGAAAAATCGATCGCGGCATTGGCGCTAAAAATAAAATTCCAAAAACCGTGTCGATAAAATGGAAAGTTGAAAAAATACGACACCGAACCTTGGCCCGGCGGTCCGTCGTCGTCGTTGTCGTCCCGTTATTTTTACCGAAAGCCTAAAAACGCTCGAACCATACTTGAAAACACCGATATTCGTCGTAATCGTGTAGGAACCGTTCGGTAAAAACGCGAAAAATCGTGTCGTATGAACGCGAAACAACTAACTACTAAACTGTAAGAAAAACCGCCCGAAATTGCGAGTCGTGACGGTCCGTCATTTCAAAACATAATAAGGTAATCGTTGTGATTGTTGTAAGACCGAGAATGGCTGCGGAACTATTTCATTGGACGGAAACTTCGGATGGAATGGACGAAGGAATCTCTGGACGGTTATTTTTGCTGCAGAGCGTCGATGGACGAGTTTTTTGGCGTTCGCGATCCGCTAGGGGAAGACGTCCGGACGGCGATGAGAAAAACGTAATTACACGCACGCGGTCGTATGTCATCGCGATAATAAACGAACCCTCCCTTCCGCTTTTCGTGTTCAATGTTCCGAAAGGTTACAAAGTTCCAAACGTGTAAGTATGTACGCACGCAGGTGGTTTGGATTTTCGACAAACCTGACCGCGGACGGTTATCGGGTGATGGTGACGAAAAACTCGACGGACAACGAGGACGTGCTCGGCAGGTATCTGGACAAATGGACGAAATACTTTTACATGTGCCTCGATTGGAATCTGAAACATACCACGGTCAACGGCATGATAATCGTCTACGACATGGCTACGACCAACCAGAACATACTGCTCACCCAGATGACCCCGAATTTTCTCCGAAAATCATTGCGGTGTTCGGTAAGTAGACACGCGCGCACGGCGTAACTAAGGTTTACAAATAAATTGCGCACAAGAGCGCACCGAATGGCCGACCACAATTTGTGACGTCCGATTTCGTTGCGTACCTGTGTGTAATGTTACGTTAAAAACGCTAAAAAATTCGAAAATGTGTAACGACGATTCTTAAACAACACCGTGATAACTTTAAAACTACCACGGTTCTACTATCGTCGCTTTGTCGCACCGCTACGCGTATGTTTTTATATTTCGAAAATTGTATTTTTTCGTTTCGTATTTTGTGTTTATTTTTTTCAGACATATTTCCCGTACAAACTCATACAAGTCCACTTTGTCAACGTGCCGTCGTACGCGGCCGTCATGTTCGCCATTATAAGATCTTTGGTTCCGAAAAAAGTCCAAGCTCGTGTGAGTGAAATGCGTACTTCCAGTGCAAACTTTATTAAAAATGGTTATCGTACGAGCGTTGTTCTTTTTAATTGTATTAAAATTTTCCAGAAAAAGCTCTTCGATACGCCTTCGTGTTTACTTTCCGTTTTTGTTTCCAGCACTTTTCATCGCTTATATATATAAAATATACATATAAGTTATAATAACCGTCGCGGGTTATGTAAATATTGTTTTCTCGAAAACTACGGGACGTTAAGGTATATTCGAAAACGACGCGTACTTTTAGCATTTCGAAATTTTGTTCTGGGGTAACTGGTATGACGAGACAACGATCGCTTTCATAACTAATTGATCGGAATATACGAAATAGCGCTGGACGGTATCAATTAACAGTATTATTAAATACCAATATACCGAAAAATCTACCGAAAAATGTCGAAAATATCAATGCCCTTCGCGTATTCGTGTTCATACTTTAACATTCGTCGTAGTATTCCTTCTTTTTATAATTACCCGGTCACGGCTTTTAGTAGGTAAACAAAATTAAAAACGACGACGATTCCGTCGTTTATATACAATACTCGTCAACTTTAGTTAACACGTTTCCTTCGATAATCTTTTTTCTCGTTTTCGAGCTTAATTTGTATTATTTTTAAAAATAACGTCGCGCACGATCGAATTGCATTCGCTGTTTCGTAAGCCGCGAATTTGCCAAGACAATTGTCTAACACACTCTCCAAAACATTTTCGTTTAGGTATTCGTGCACAGTGACCCGACGGAGGTTCTGCAACACATCCCCAAAGAATGTGTCCCATCGGACCTGGGTGGCAGCGACAAATCTGTCCGTGAACTCGGCGGTACGCGGTTTCGTTTTGTTTGCCGAACGCTCCGACGCGTTTTCGAAATCGCGTCAAATCAACCTAATCCAACCGTTGTTCCCGTAGAGTTGTGCGCGGCCAACATCGTGGCAGACAGGGAACTGTTTATCGACGGGTTGCTTTCGTTAAAAGCGGACATGGACAAACGACCGGCGGCCGCGGATTCTTACGGTGCTGGCAATGAGCAATCGGAACTGTTTGGATTTGACGGCCATTTCAAACGGTTGAACATTGACTGAACGGATAACAACGCAGGCGAAATGACCAACACGAAAAACCGTTTTCCGATTATTAACGTTTCGGTCCAATATATTATCTTACACGTACTTATGCGAGTTTATTTACATAATATTTTATGTATATACGCCTATCACGCTATCCTTACCTAACAAAAAAATACGATGTATTCGTTTATTTGAGATGCTATATATATATAAACAAAAGGAAAATCGGCAAAAACGCCACGAAATAGGATAAAATAATTCGTAAATCGCGTACGCCCCATCTCGCGCAAAAAAATTTTATTTAACGGTTTGTACGTCACAGACTACGAATGTAAGATTCAAAGTCTACTGAAATTTTGGGACGCGTCCCGTATATCCTAAATACCAGGTAATGACTAACGCGCTGATTCCGAAACGAAAAATATTCCGTTCCCGTCGGAACCACGCTCATATTTTTATTATTACGTAACTCGAGCTAGTGTTGAAATCGTTTTCGATCGGCTAGAGTTCATGTTTCGAGTAATTTTTCCTGGGAATATCGTTTACGGACGAAAATCGAATCGTTCACAGGTGACGTAAAGTATTCTGCCCGAACTAGTAAGAAAACCGCAAATCGATCGGTCGATGGTCGTTATCGCACGGTGGAAAAATGGTCAAGATCTAACAGGACCTAAATGGACATTGTCGTTAATTTTGGTTTTACTCGCAACCTATCAGCGTCGTTGGTACGTTAGGATCACTGATAGGTGTACGCGCGCGCACGACTAAAATAGAAAAATCAACGACCATTGGCCGTGTGTGTATGGTTCCTACCACCAAAACGAAATCTCTAAATCGTATTATCTAGGTGATCCGACCAGAGAATCCGTGAATTTCTCGTGAACGAAAAAATGGAAACTTTAAATGATATTTAACGGAACGATAAGCAATAATAAATTGTCGAAACTTCGGCTCCGATGAAAACTGACCGAATTATCGTCGACGCGCTTTACCGGAATGGCGACGGATAACGCGGAAAACACGTACTTCACTACCGTTTTAGTTTTCTCCCTATTTCTAAACGAACCATGTTTCTATGACGTTCGTTTTTGTCCGTTAAAAACATATTCAAAACGAACTTGAAGCTCGACGGTCCGAAAACATAGTTGACATTCGAATGAAAAACACTCGCTTTTCGGACGCTTTATTAATTAATTTGTTACACATGACGCACGGAAGGTTCGATATTAATCGTCTAAGATGAACTCGAACGCCCCCGAAATTGTGAACATCGACATATACATCGGTTCGGAGAAAACCAAATTCATAGTATAGTTTAAACGCGTTCTCACTGTTTCCCACCAAAGTAGGACGGGAAATGAACGATCGCCGTATCTATCGTGTATCGTGTAGATGTGCGCGGTTTAGAACACGTGAACGGTTTCAAGTGTAAAATGCGATTAAGCCCGTAATTAAAACAGAAAAATCGAAATTCAATTTGCGTGGATTTTTTCGCGAATTTTAATATTAACATAGACTATAGTTAAATATATATATATATATTTTCGAATATTTCGAAAAAAAATTTCGAAACGGGTAAATTTAGAAACTTCACGATATTATTCACCAAATATTTAAATGGCTTGTTATTTTTTATTATTAATTTTACGTTTAAAAAAGAAACTGTTTATAGAATAAACAAATTTACAATAGTTTCTACGAGACGTCTGTGGCGCGACTACAATATATTTACGTTCGTGTTGTCTAGGGAACTCATGTACGACAAACGTCGTCTTAAATTTCATCAATATGATAATGAACATTTTTATTGCCTAATCACTCGGTACATTCACAAGTCGTAATCGGAAGATTCGTTTTCTGAAACAATTCGTTAAATTTTATTTTGCTAATAAATTCACCATTATGTACGTCGAAAATTGTAGGCGCGCGCACTTTAACGGCACATCAACCGTAAAGAGGTCTTATAATTAAGGTTTTTTTCTTCCGGAGTCCCGAATTCGTGATTTTAGCTGTTCGATAAGTCCGCCAGTATTATTAAATAACAGTTGAGTTCGTGGGAGATACATCGTAGAACCGTCGATTCGTAATACTTCTTTAACGCCATAAACAATAATCCTCGGTTTGAATTAAAGATAGAACCCTAGATTAGGTTAGGTCAGAATATTAAAAAGGAACGTTTGAAAGGGCCGCGAACATTTTTGAAACATTTCTAGAACACGCGATTTATTGTCCTGCCGGCAATAAGCGAAGAACAATAACAATTCGAACGGCCGAGAAAGACGAAACGGTTTCTTTTATTTTTAGTTTATCGCGCGAATTGTATTTTTATTTTTTTTAAATCGTCTATAAACATGAAGTTCCATAAACACCGTTGGTCTTAATTTGAACGTTTCATTTTTTTATCGAACATTTTAAATATTTAACGAAACGAAAATTTTCACGTTTTATTCACCGATAACCGTCCGTTTGACAAGTGTAAAACGTGACATTGCCTGTCGTCAAAATAAAGTCCTCGAAATACGTACGCATTCGAGTTTTCGTGCTACAGTATAAATCTCCCTCTCTCTCTCTTTCTATAAGTTTATACATAAATATAACGGAAACTCGAGGGTTTAAAAATGTGTCCGTGAAACAGAAGTTTTTAACAGTCTTAAAACGACGGCATTCCACGAAAAGGTCGCCTCAATCCCGGGCGAACGATTGACTAGACCAAACGCAGTAGGCTAGCGAAGTTATGGTAACGTGAGTAGGTACAAGGATCTGGATAAATGGGTCATGGATGTGACGACGATATTGGATTTTGCGTTGATGGGCACTCTGTGAAAAGACAACTTCAAGCATGTCCGAAATCCCTGTTGTTTCTTAACATTTCCCGCGTTTTTTTTCTACCATCCGTAAATTTCCAGCAAAACCTTGCTCTCAAATACTTACTCCCGATTTCGTTTCGTCTTACTCGATGGAGGTTCATGCACGTCGTCGTGCAATATCGTCTTCTTCGTTCTCCTTGACCATATTATTGACTCGAACAGTACCGTCAGTCCGAAGTAATAACGCCCTTTCGTTACTCTTATTGATGATTATTGTCCCTTCGTACCCTTTCTATCAACGGCATATGTGTGTGTGTGTGTGTGTGTGTGTGTATAGTTAATATTGGGCGTGGAATTCTTGCACTTACTCGGCCTGGCACACAGGAGCTTAATCCCAGAGAACGAATTGGTGAACGTGGACGGTTACGTGCGGTTGGCCAATTTCGACACGTCCAAAATGGTTGGCCGGACCGAACGGAAGTGCACGATGTGCGGCACACCCGACTATATGGCGCCCGAGATGCTCATGTTCATGGGCTACGGGCTGGCGGCGGACGTTTGGGCCGTGAGCGTCATGTTGTTCTAGATGGTGGCCGGCCGGCACGGTGTTCAATAACGTCACACGCGGCCCGGTTCGAGATGTCCCCGTCGTTCAGCCCGCAATCCCGGTACCTGGTCCGGGCCGTGATTCAAGTGAGTGGATGCCTGCTGCCGCGACGGTGATAGTGGTGGTTGTGGTGGCACTCCCGGACGGCAACGGGCGTTAGCGAGACGGCAGGGCGTTTTTGATAAACTTACGTTCCAGTTGGCGGCCGCGTTCCCGTGAGAAAACTCATTTGTAACCGCGCCAGCTGTACCCGTTCATCCGTGTTGAACTTCCTTGATCAAAGAACGAAACGTTTTCGAGTCCTTCGTGCGTATCGGTGCGTACTTTATATTTGCGAAAATAAAAACGCTAAAATTTCGACGAACAATTTATCCGTACCCTCGCTCTACTCTACTGTTTCAATAGAAAACGCACGCGGTTACGGCGTTTTTACTTTTCGGCTTAAATCGATAAATTAATACGACCGATTTGTACCCGACACCACTAAAATATCTAATCCGAATTCTTCCAACGACATTCCAATAAGCGTTTCATCGTAAGACCGGTCGTATCGAACCGATTAAAAATATGTCCTGAATATAACCCTAAAACGTCTACTCTTTTGAACGCCGCAGGCTATTAATATGACACAAAATAAAAACTATTAGGAAATACGGGTATCGCGCCTATGAAAATATTTCCGATCTTTCGATAAAAAAACATCCATAAATTCTGTCTATATTTAAATTTCAACTTGTCATCCAATATTTTAGTTAGAAATATACGAACTATATGCTAGACACGGTCAAAACATAAAAAGAAACATTTTTGATCATTTCGAAAAATAAATAAAGATAATAGATACAATTCCGTTTTAAATAAGGAAAATATTTATGGAAAGCCTTATTTATTTTTACTTAAATGTATGTATATATACATCGAACAAATTACAAGCGTATTGTATGTACATTTACATAAAACCTTAGAAGGGTTCCCTGAAAAATATTTAAACAAAAAAGCATGTATTTTGTCAAAGCATATTTTGATTTTAAGTAAATACGATTACACGAAGGGAAATATTCAGTTCCTGGTAATTCCAATTTTTGTTTACTCGAGTTTAAAGGTTCCGGGTACGTTATACGAAAAAGTCGCTTATTCGAACGTACAATAAAAATACTCCGTCTTTCCAACATATTTTCGTTTCAAACATATTTTTCCTCCATAAAAATATACAAACGAAAAATGACAACAATGTAATCATCGAATTATTCAAAGAAAAAACGCCTCTTGTATTGGTTCTGACGAATTTTATTAATTATTATTAATTTATCAACAAATGTAACCAACAACGACGATTATATGTAATATGAAATAACATAAACGAATTTTTAATGAATAGTAAAAAAAAAGAATCGATTTGTTTTAAATAAAGGGCGATTTAAGTTTTTACTCGGTTCGTAAATAACAAAAAAATCCGACGCTCGAATAATAAAATATTCGTGAACTTTGGCATTAAGATGGGATAATTAAGCGCATCTAATTAGGCGAATAATCCATTTTTATCGCTTGTTGTAAATTAGTATGGAAAATCGCGAAAATCCTCCGACGTATTATCAGTTTGTACGTGAATTCGAATTGTTTTTTCGTTACGTATTTATGTCGAACAGTTCGAACAAAAACCAACCGAACACTTCTAATCGATTGAAAAACGATTTCAATATAATACGCGCACACAGTTCAAAATTTAAACCACCCTTAGGCTCTAATTAACCGTAATCTATAGCTCCTCCGAACTAATAATACGCGTGTTCAAGTAGTCTGGATTGCCAGCGTTGCGCGACCGTGGTGTCGATAATTATTTTTAAAAAGTACGTCGTTTCGTTGAGATAATTATTCATTATTACCGCTCATATTGCGCACGATAAATTGTTTAAATACGAAACAAAATCCGTCTCTCAATTTACTTGTTCCCGAACCTTCAATTCCTTTAGACTGATTAAGTGTAATCGACATACGATCATAGTACGGTTAGGATGGCCGACCGTCTACGTTACGCTTCACCGTTTTCTCCAAGCTTTTCGAAATGCTAATAACGGAGTTTTCGTGATTTCGTAATACAATAAATACCTTCTACTTACAAGAATACGAGAAAACGTTCATTTTTCTAACGTGAAAAAGTACGAGTCTTCCATTCCTCGTGGCATCGCGCAATTTGATTACAAATCGAAACCAATCTCACGGATTTATCTTATAACGATCACGTACGACTTTCGCCGATGCGCGTTTTTTTATCGTGCCGCGATACCCGTATTTGTTTTTTAATTATTATTATTACGTCATTTTTCCGAAGTCGTGGAACATAATGACGCTTTATTGTACGAGCGTTTTAAATTATTTAATTTATGCGCGGCGATAATTTTCAAAATTCAATTATTTATCGCGCATTTTTTCAAGATTATTTAGGTCACGAGTACATTTTTTATGGGCATTTCTCGATATTTCTTAGACATTAATGTCCGAACCGTTGTAATTATGGACTCTTGTTAAGCGTCGTCTTTTACCGTATTTAAGTTTGTTTAAAATCGAAACGCGTCATCGTAATATACCATCCAATACAAAATAAAACCTTTTATTTTCAAAGATGAACCGGTGCAATTATAATTAACGTTCAAAAAAATAATCGTTAATTACACACTATCGTATGGGATTTTCGGGAAACGTTCCGAAACGAATTAATAATAATTAAAAAATTAAAGGCTTTTAAAAAAAAAACTCGGCGATACGGCAAGTTATAATATAATGTATAACTGACGACTTTTCACGTGTTTTTTCTTTAAGTTAATATCGCGTGAGTGGTTTGGTGTGTTTTTTTAATAGCTACTTTTGAAAATTGAACTAAACTAGACACGAACACTAAAATTAATGAATTCAAGGCCATGGGGATTTCACACGTTATACGCATACGCTCTTCGTTTTGGGGAAAAGGCCTATAATTCCCGGGAATAGGGGTGATAGGGGTGAGTAAAGAACGTGTTTGATATCTAAATACGTTTTTCATATTCGTAAATTATTTTTCGCATTTTCCACAACATAATTCGTCCATTATTATACATTGTCCATATATAATTACCATAACCATATTACCGCAATAACGATAACGTTATTCAATGTTCAACGTCTCGTTAATTATTATTACGAATTCTTTTTTCCCTTTTTAATTTTCAGTAATTACGTTTTAATTTCGTAAAAATTTCGTTGGTTTTTTTTTAATCATAACCCGTGCATTTTCTCAAACGTTTGGCGAATAAATATCGTATTACGTGTAAAATTCATAATTAGTATTAGAGCCGAATTAAAAAATTTTTTAAAAAATCGCCATTCCTTTGTATAGTAACTTAATTATTTACACTCGTCGGTAAAAATTATAACGATAAAACTATCGCGATTTAAAATTGAGTTCGTTTATAATCCGTTTTCGTCTACGACCGCGACGGTAACGAATAGTTTACTGTGATTTCCATCGGTCCACACCTGATCGTTTCGAATAGTTTTTAAGTTTATAGATTTTTCGAATCGTACGGTAAAGGGTGTAAAAATTCAGAACCTTTTCGAACGCTTCGCGTTTCCTTTTCCGCATTATCGTCCGTACCCGACACGAATACGAAAACGGTCTTTGGATCGGAAATCTCGTCCGTTTCTTGATTACATGATATTCAATGGTACGTTGATACCAAACGACTGGAGAATTTGCCGAACGGTGATGCCGGCATAAAGAATCACTTATGGTTCAAACCAGTCAATTGATTGCAGATAATCAACCAACAAGTGGAAGGTTGTTATTAAGTATAATTCGAATAACAACGAACAGTTTTGGGAAACCGACAAACAACTTCTCGATTTTAAATTTAGAAAACACACCTTGTTCGGATGTTTGACGAAGGTTGATAAAGAATCTATTATGATATATCGTATTTTATGTATTCTAAAAGTAAAAATGTAAAAAAAATTGTTGAAATTTAAATGATTATAATAATATGATCGTCACGTAATTTCTATAACAGTAATTTATATTAAACCCGCCGAGTTTTAAGTATAATACAATTTTAACCGAACGACGAAAAAAATTTTAGTTTATATAAAGAAAACGAAGCAAAAAAGTTCGTACTAGGTACGGTTAAAGTTTTATTCTAAATAGATAAAGCGTACGTAAATACGCAGATATACGTTTTACATTTATTATACTCGAGTGATATTAAAAACTTAAGCTTTAGCGATCAGATATATACTGGTATGCTATATACTATGGTAGCGCTAAGTTTTTTGGAAATCGTAAAACGAAATCGAAGAAATTGGTTAGTAAAATTGTCTGGTTATATCGTCGCCGAACAAAGTTTTTCATTACATTTATAATTTTAGCATTTCACGAATTATATTCGAAATTTTCGAAACATAACTGACGTTCATGTCTTGTTCAATCAGACAATAATTTAAAAGTTGTATAGTTTTATAAAAACTCTTTACTATCACTATAAAATTCGTCCTACAATAAATAATAACAGTTCGCGTTGAATTAACGTCGTGTTCAACATATATTAACGTATTAATAATAGAATTAGAAAGTAACTTATTACAATTACGAATTAATCGTTCTACTCCAAATGAATAGTAATAATTGAGTTAAAAGTTTATGGAAACGTTTAATATTCAACATTAATTTTAATTCGACTCCTTAATTTAAATTGATTATGTAGACGTCCTGTTAATAGTATCGATTATTAAACAGTATATATTCTTCTAAAAATGATAATAGTACGTTTTCGATTTTATTTTTAGACCGATTTCACGTTTATTTTTTTTAATGAAAGTTCACGTTCAGTTTGTCTTAAAAGAAGAATAACAATGGCAGAAATGTTACGTTCATCTTTAATTTCGACAGGATTCATACTATATTCAGGTATGATCAACGTTATGCGATATATTGACTATAATTATTAGATGGAATAATTTTTATTTTTTTTTGCATCTTAAGTTCGTCGCATATACATTTCTATATATATAGTCAGAGTGACGCCAACCAAGTTCCTAATCAATTATACAAGGCCGAAATGTATTGCAGACGGATGGATTAACTATGACGACATATTTAAAAAATAACGATAAACACAAAACTAAATATATATTATTAAATAAAGCCGTTTCTTTTATTCGTATAATTCCATCGTTATTATCATAATTCGAACACAATTTCGAGTCGATAACGATAATAATAATGACAATATTTAAACGTGACAATAGTCAAAGAGTAAACATATGATAATTATACAAATATATCGCGTACGTAAAAACTATCGGTGACCGTCACCCATTCTTTGCACACATGCTCTAAATGTACATAATATACTCGTCGTTATATTTATATATATATATATATAAATATATAAGCAAAAAAAATGGTCGAAGTAATAATATAATAAATAAATTACGAATGTATATATTATGTATTATATAGTAAACGTGAACAATGAAAGTGCAAAAAATAGACTCGAAAAATGAAACACTCTATAATAATAATAAGGTATTATTATTTCTAATATCAGAGAAACGATGAAAAATATATTCGTAAAATTTGTTGTCGTTTTTTTTACAAACGTTTTTAACAAATTCCATAAGTATAAAAAAATAAAATACGCTCTCGCAAAAATTGCCTAAAAAACCTATTATAAAAACACGTAAATACATAATAGTAATAATAGTAATAATAATAATAATAATAATAATAATAATAATAATAATAATAATAATAATATACTATTTGAATATACAATATATTATTATCTTTAAAACGTCCAGTATAAAGAAGAACTTACACATTACGAATGTCTACATTTATATTAGGAAGTCTGTACTGTTACAATGTTTTGTATATTATATATTTTAATGATTTTTACGCCTAAGTATTATAAATAAGTCCGTTTTAAATAATACACGCTTATTACATCGCAGTGATTGGGGGATTCACGTATCGTTTATACGGATACGGGATTCAAATATATATTACACGTGATAACAAAACGTATATTATTTCGATTGTAATTGCAAATATCTATTTTATATATATATAATATAAATAAATTTAATAAATATACATATTAATATATTATAATAAGAAAAACGATCCAAAATTTTTAATTGTATTTTTTCAATAATAATAACAACAACAATAATAATAACTTGAGATCCTAGTCGCGATAATTATAATGTTACAATTAAATTTATCTATAGAACATATATATCAGTCTTTTTGGAAATGATATTTTTCGAACAATATTATAATAAGTTATAATATTAAAAAAAAAATTCGAAAAATCATACGAGAATAATTAGGTATGGCCATATGTTGTGATAAAGGGCGTTCAATATTATAATAATAATTACCTATTGGCGTGATCAAAATAGTACAAGAACATAAAAACCGACATCAATTTTAAGGCGGAAATTTGCTTTCGTTACTTCGTTATGAACTTAGAAAACTATCGTATTATTTTATAAAAACAACGAATTTCTGTAAAAGAAAAATCTAAATTTTTTGAAAAAAAAGAACGAAAAATCCCCCTTCCCAAATGTATAAAGCGGCCACCCGCATGCCCTGCTCTAATATATATAACATTAATCGCGCATTGAATTAAAATTGTTACGAACTTACGAATGATCCAAGTATACACTTGACATGTTTTAATTTTTACGAATACTTGTACGATCATGATATTATACGGTTATTTATAAGTGGGTACATATATGCTCGTCGAATTCTATAGATTTGGCTTCACTCAATAAAGTTTAGGTGAATAATTAAAATCTGATCTGTAGTACTCCTTCAATATAATAAAAACAAAACGTCCCTAGGAATCTAAAAATTGACGCGGGAATATAGAAACTATATATTGTTGTAATAAAATTCCACGCCTTAAAGTCACATCTACAAAAAAAAATTTTTTTAACCCTCATTGTTATTATTATTACTATTATTATTATTATTATTATTATTATTATTATTATTATTATTATTATTATTATTATTATTATTATTACAGTTGTACATGATAAACTGATTTTAAACACGACGAAAAAAAATTATCGTGGGTCCGTCGTGTTAAGCGCTTATATTGCACCTATCCAGAATATGTGGTAATGTGTCCAACAATAATGGAAATCGCGACAACAAAGAAAAATGTTCATATGATAAATGAGCGTATACGCCTAGTTTCGACGCGAGCCTAATGTTATAACTACGAAAAAAGAATATAAACACTAATACGAATAAAAAAAAAATAAGAAATTCGAAATCGCGCCGATAAATAATAGCGACGACGTTTCTCCCAAAAACCGTGACGAGTGGCATTTTTTCGAAATACCCATTCTGTGATCGTACTACGAGCACGTGATGTAAGTATATACACTCACACACGCGCCCACGCGCTCGACGAATATTGTAACGCTACGCCCGTGTATATAGTGAAATAAATATGTAAATAAATAAATTATGTAAGTGTAATGTAAATGGAAATTTGCGACCGAGCTTTACTAATTTTTGTGAGCTTAAGAATTAATCAAAACGATTCTCGTAACGAAGTAAAATGCGTATAATTATAACAAAGTAATAAAGTACCGAAGCCCGTACGAAATGGATTGCAGTCGTGTAATTTGTGTGTATAAATATATATACGTGCGAGTGGGTCCGCGTTATTTGTGCTTCCAGGAAATGCCGCCAATATGGTGCAAATTTCTTTTCAGACTTCCGCCGTCGGCCCAGGGGGAGTTAAGATACACGTCGTCATCGTCTTGGTCAAGTTTCTGAAACACGAGAGCGAAAAACGTTAACGACATATTAGAAAAACAATAACATCGTGCGCACATATACGCACATACGTGTGTGTGTGTACGCGTATAATCGTTTTTTCCCCGAGGCTGCGGTATCAGGGCCATTCGATTATCTCGGGAGGCGATTAAGAACTTATTCCGATAGATATCCGCGACGAAACGCTGGGCAACAGTCTTGTTTTTGGTTTATTATTAATTGCTCGTAACGAGAAATACGCGAGTACTGTAACGAGCATATAGGGATGAGGGAGAAACCCCCTTTCTAACAGTTCTATAATTATTTCGATCGATTAACCGTATTCTAAACGACGTTGTAATTCGGAATTTATTTCGATAAAATTACGCCATTGACGGGCACACATAAACCGTGTATATATATATATATATGTAAAGTGAAATAGTACGTCACACGCGACGTATCGCTAGTATCACACAAGCCATAAAATACGCCGTTGAACCCCGAGATTATAATATGTTTACGGTATAATACGCTATGACTAAAGCATTGCTCTTAAACTTTTCGGACAGTGGATGTATTGTCGATACGAATACAATAAAAAGGAATTTTACAATGACGCTGGAAGTGCGAATACAATTCGGGCACGAAATTCGATTTCGGGACGCGACGAACGTACGAAACGTATTCGTAACGATCAGTTATAGAGTAATTTCCGTAAAACCTAGTCACTTTAAAGTACACTCCTCTGTCACTAGTGGGCGGCGATTGTGGAGAGGAGAATTCGGTCCCGATGCTAGTTAGGGATTCGAATATTTCTGAACTAGCTACACCGTAGCGATACGTAAAATATACGACGACTCGTTAAAAAACTCGTCGAAAAACCGTCCGTTATTCGCGAAAATCGAAAAAAAAATGACGGGTTATATTCGAATTTTTTTTTGTATCCGCGAATAATTTTACGGACGTCACCTGCTTTCTGGTGCGCAGACTTTATTCGACACGAAAAATTACGTAGCACTGAAAACGCCAAATGGTCCGATTAAATTTTTAAAACAATATTCGTTTCCCGTAATTATTTTTGAACGTTAATATTATTATGCTAAACCTTCTTCACCCCTATCGTCATGCTTGACCAACAATAAACTAAAAAATATTTTATTTGACAATTTTGGTTTTCGTCGAGATGTATTAATGCGTTAAAAATTATTTCTGTTTTACACACATACGCTTATATATATTATACTCCTTAAAATTGAATTTATCCAATTATTACTTTCAAAAATTGCGCTATTTCCTACTATTTCAATTATTTAGGTTAAGGAAAATTACTGTATCACGTATTTATTACGTACATAAATAGATAGATTTTACATAGCGAAAAAAACAATATAAATACAACCGTCTTGATATACACGGATTTAAAATCAATGTTTCCTTCTCGCAATCGTTAGAATACTCAATTTTCCACAAACTACATTGATCGAATTACGCGTTAAAAATTTTAATAATTTTTTAGTACCGATGTATATACGAAACACATATTTTACGCTATACTTAGTTTGCGTATATATATAAATAAAATTATACGCACAATAGACGAAAAATATGCAAATGCGTATTGTCATGGCAAATTTTTAATGGAATTTTCGAGCCAGAAAGAACGGCTTCGGAATAAGCTAATTTTTTTTTATTTTACTGCGGCGTACGAGTACGTGTACATATATATATATATACATTTGTGTTGTAGGAATATAACAGTACCACCAGTACTAGTCAATAACAAAAGTGTATTGGATGGTGATTATACGAGACGAAAAAGTGAAAAGCGAGAAAAATAACGGAAATATAATATTAAAAAAGACGCCTCGAGGACGGACGAACTTGTGTACAAATATATATACAGCACGCTCTGTTCACGTAATGAAAGAACCAATTCATCAGTCCCTAGTCCCGTCCATCATTATCTGTGTTCTCTTTTAACGACTCGAGCGATGAAAATTAGTCGAATTTATTTTGTACGTAAACGATGATCGGGAGGAAGAGGGAGGGAAAAAATAATACCTAACCCACGTCGGCGGTCAATTTTTAATGGAAATTCGAATAAATAAATAGGCGAAAATCGCTAAACACCACCCGTTTTTGTATCGTCTAACTGAATAATTCAATCGTATACGTCTTTACGCTAAACAATATATTCAAACACAACATTATCGTAAGTAATTACGGAAAGAAATTAAATACCAATTATAAATTTATTAGATACGTAAAGAAACAATAGCCCCGACTAAAAATACACGTACTCACGCCGTTGAAAAAGCGTAATCGACATAAAAGTATCTGGGCGGTGAATTAATAACTTTTATTCCGGTTTTTCGACATTTATCGATTAAAAATTCCAATCTAACGACGTATTTTTTTTTTAAAAAAAATTAATAAAATTAATTTTTTCACATTTACGAAACAGCCAATATATCCACCTCGTTTAATTAAAAAATCCAAATCAATTAATATAAAAACTGATCGAGTTAGGACATGATTCCGTTACGTAAAACAAAAATTAAAAACAGCCAATTGCTGAAATCGTTTTTATAAAAATTATCCACGAAAATAAATGTAAATATTAGTGTAGCTTTAATTAAAATTTAAAATTAACTCAATTTTTGGCAAACCAAATCGTTTGACACGGATAAATGCTGTGTATTTTCATTTTCAATAACGCCAACAAATACAATAACTTAATCCACTCAGATTCGGTAAACTTTTCTATAATTTGAACGATTTCTCTTTTAAATCAAGTCGAAAATGTAATAAACGCCATTAACATGTATCTTTTTAGGTCAAATTACCAAGTGCATTAGCTGAAAAGATACTAGATAAAGCATCACTGGACTTAACTTCTTTATTATTTTATGATTGTACTAGTGTGACGTAAGCTATGCGAACTATTAATATGTATATATATATATATATATAATATAAGGTTTTATCGTTCGGTCGAAATATCAATAACGAATATTCGGCGCTGTTTTGTAGGTGGAGTTTTTTGATTCTATTTTTACTGAGTTCTTTTTTTTAATAAAATAAAACGGTTTCACAAATATCGAATAAAAATGAAGTAAAAAATCGGTTTTTTCATAATTTTCCAGATAGAATATTTTATTCCAACGCTTAAACTCGTGTGAAATTTTCAACATCTAAACAACGGGAAAAAGTCAAAACCGACGATACGAGTTTTTAAAAAACAATCGTTTCACACGAAAACCCGTTCGTTTTATCGATAACGTAAACTTTTAACACATTCGTAACTATACACACATATGCGAACTGTCAATAGCTACATCAGGAGACGAAATAATATTTGTATATATATACATATATTCATACGAAAACACGTAGTCACGAGTTGATTATCGGACGGGGGTCATTGGGTCATCGGGTCAACTAATACTGGCGAGGTATTCGGCGGCGCCCCTCGTACATATACATTAAATATATATATATATATATATATATATATACACACACACAAACATACGGATGAGAGAGAAAAAGGAAAGAACGCGCGCATTCGTGTACAGCTTATTTCCATCGGAAATTCAACGATTTCATCTCGTCGTCGCGCTCGCCTCCTACCTCCGCGGACACCCGAAACCTTTTTGTCCTCTACGAATCGCGCACTCGGTGTGTACGTATCATACACCACGATAACGGCTCTCCCGATCGATTCGGCTGCTGCTGCTGCTGCTGTAGAATAAGTTGCGCGGCGCGTACAATAATAACACCAATGTGTGCAAGTAATAAAACGATCTATGAGTGCGTTCATGCGTGTGTTTGTGTGTTTACGTGTTTAAGGACTAGAATTATTTTTTTCAATTTTAGACTAAGCTTTGCATCGTATTATATTTGATAAACGCTCCATCGAAGGCGAGGAAAATATTAGTAATATTAGTAATATAGTTTTGGTTTTTTTTGTGTGTGGGAAAAGAAGAGGCTAAGGAGACGCTTCCTCGAATTGTTTTTCAAAATTGTACACGAAGTATAGGAAATTATCGTCAATACGAACAACGAATCGGTAGAAATATTAAACGGTTTTTGTAAATCGAGTATTTTCGACGTTATCTTAAAAATCGTCCAATCGTGTAGTTTTATTTTCACTTATTAAGTAGTATACGACGCGAAAGAGTCTGGACATAATTACGAATTGATGATTTAAAATCGACTTAGTAAAAAAAAAATGTTTTCCTAATATATAACGTGCTAAAAAAAAAACAAAAATCAATACTTATAATATCGATAATAGAAAATAATATCGTTTTTAATTGTGTTTTTCCGATTTTTCTAAAAGGACAGTATTGATGAAAGTACAAAAAAAAAATAAAAGTTTCGAAAATGGAATACATTAAAACACGATGCAAACTTAATTCAATAAAAATTCATATATAAAAGAAAATTATGTATTGTAATATGTAACTAATACAAACAAATATATATATACAAAACGTATGCGAGTACACATAGTGTGGTAAATAAAAAAAATTACACGCCGCATGCGGATATACCTAAAAAGAAAAACAGTTTTTTAGAAGAGCTATAACGAACCGCCTTTGATCTGAACAGAAAATTCCACGATAAAACGTCGACCTGTAAAACGAGACGAGCGGGGATTTTTATTGATCAGTAAGCAAATATAGAAAGTCACGAAAATTCGGTACGCGTTCCTCCATTAATAAATACACATCGTTGTTCTTTCGTCTGCGTTTCAACATAAACGTTTATGTTTTTAGGGGGTAGACGGTGGAAAGAAACCAAGGCTTACGAAATATATATTATATGATTGTCATCGTGCCAACTTACGGATATATATAGACAGGGATAATTAACATTCAAGATTTATTGGGCGTTTACGGTCCGACTTGAAAACAATATTAAAAAATCTAAAATAAAAAAAATCTCCAACTTAACAAATACGCGTGACTTCGTGATGAGAAATCGATATTTTTAGAGTGGAAAGATAATATCGCGTAGGGGTCTTCAAGTCTGCAAATAGAATATAATAAAACGAATAATATCGTGCGTATATGTGTGTGCATATGTATCATCAATTGAAAAATTACGTAGATATTAGTTCCAATCAAAGGTCGGGCCGAGATTTTCGAAACTTTACTAAAGCGTATATATTATAAATTATATTATTGTAATTATAATTATTATTACGTAATTTTTAAGTATCCGCGAATAATTAAAAAAATATATATAAAATCGCCAGTAATTATCTCGTTGTAGCGGACGACTTTTGAAAAATTCGAAACAAGGATGTTTTTTTTAAACTATCGAAAAAACGACGGTGAATTACGTTTAGGTCAAAATATTGTTCTGGTATTACAAGTATTGTTTCAATCAGCATAAAATACCACTGTACGCCGCTGTTTGTTACAAACGCACTTAAAAGTTTTAAATTAAAATGCTATTGTGTTAGTATTCTATAATAACAATAACGCTTTTTTCGACAACATACACACACACATATATAAATATATATGTATATACAAAATGTTTTCATATTTGAAGCGTGTATATAAAATTACGAATTACGCATAATACTTGTTCGAGCTAACTATAGGAACTTATCGTAATAAATTCTCAATGAAATTCAATTAGAAGTAAAATAATGGAAATTTTAACTTCATTATAGTACACCTTTACATAATCCCAAAACACTTCGAAACTTGTAAAATGCACGGGATACAACATGGTTGAAGTCGAGTGGATTATGAAATCCAAAAACAGAAAATAACCTATACATGAAAACTTAACGTATAATCAAAATTCAACTCTTTTAACTTATGACCTAATGGGCCGTAGTGTTCATGAATCCTTTTTGTATACATACGATTTTTTTTGTACTGTAAAACATAACCAGATTGACGTAGACATTTTTTCGTAGTACAGATAATTCAAATAGGAGTGAAATTGTATTACGAATAATTTTGCATACTTTGTTACATAAAATATGTTTCACGAATTTTTTCGCGTTCTCAATATTAATCCAAAATTATAGTAATTTCAATTTTCAAATCTTTCGGGTATAGAAAAAGTATAACATAATGAACCTATGAAACAACGTGTGTGTTGAAACGGTAAAGACTATACGTCACTATTCCCTCGCTTAATAATACGACATTTATGAACGCCTATGAATAACCCGAAATAAGGGTACAGGCCGTGAACAATAATTCGTCTTTATTGAATTGTTAGGAAACGAACGAAAATGATCGAAAGGAGAATTTAATGTCGATCGTGGTCGAAGTATTAATTTTGATACGCGTACGTTACAAAATTGTCCGTTCTACACGAGTCCTGGCTGACCATAACGGACCGAGTAAAAACGAAATTCGAAAAAATCCTTGACCGTCCGGTTTCGTTGCACGCCAACGAAACGGAGAATCATTTTAAAGACCAAAGTAAATATTATAAGTCGACACCCGGACCTATCGTGCGCGGTAAACAACCACTTATAAAGACAGAACTTAAAATTATACTACAAAGTAGTGACAATAACGCCATTTGTCGAGTATATAATTCGAAATGCCGACAAAACGAACACGATATACAGGGCCTATTATACCGGTCGTGTCGCGACGGGTCGACTAAATTATTACGCGCGTATTGTCTATAAATAGGTTCTTCCGTAATCGTCGCGATAATTTCGAAAGTTTCGCGCACAATGCGCCCACATTCTCCACTGTACGCACCGACCGTGTGCGCTTTCGTTCTACTCGCGGAACACGCGTCATATTATCGTTGTCGTCGTTATTACAATACAAAGGGAGGAACGACGGATATATATATATATATATATATATACACAAACATTCAACTACCGAAAACTCGCGGTACGCTCGTCAACGTACAATATTTACCTACGCGAAACACTGAAATCGGTCTGCAAACACGAAAACGCAACAAACACGATTTCGTGGTGAAAATCGAAAATTCGAGAACGCTTATCGCGGCAACCAACAACACATTTGACCATCGTTTTTCGTCACAAACACCGTATTGTAACATAAATATGATAGACTTCGTACTACCAACAAACAATTTACGGTGACACAGTTAGACTTGGGAATATTTTTATCAAAAGCGATATTTTCCGCTCGTTGTCACGCGTAATACTGTCGGTAGGTTAGGTTAGGTAAATATCCGTTATATATATATATATATTTTCGTTTTTTTTTTTAATATTCCGCAGTGAACGTACGTATGGTTAAAAATCGTAATAATAACGGATATTTTCAACTTTTCTAAATATTAACCAAAAATTTGTCGATTATTGTATCGCGAATTAAATGCTCGTATTACATACTTTTAAAACGCGGATTTTGTAAATAAACATTGACGCTTTTAACGCCTTCCGTATAATTGGCCAATACTAACGACAGCGTATTTGTAAAGGAAAGCCAGAGGCGCACGCGTGACTATGAGAGCTAATAAATTGTGTAAGAGTTCGCGGCACGCGAGCTAGAACAGCAAAAGTAACCACCCACTTTCGGGACGGACGAATTAAGATCATATGGGATGGCGGAGGGGGGTAAATGGTTCGGTCGGTAAATACCGACAAATTGGTTAAAATGTCCATACCCGGTGGAATTGACCGGGAACGGTGAGGCGACGGAAACGGACCGAACGGACCGGTCGAGGCTTTCGGACGCGCTGACGGCGTCGCGACCGTCCTCGGACCACTCGTCTCTGGATGGCCCGTTCGAGTCCGATTGTCTGAGCGTCTGTTCCGACAGTCGGAGCGTATTGACGTAGTCGATAGACGAGTCGTCCACGGCCAGCGTGGATCTGAGCTGTTCACCGTAGTACGTGCCGGACGCGTCGTCGTCGTCGTCGTCGTCGTTGTCGTCGTCCCTGAACAACAATTCGCTGCCGGGCGTGCAGGTGCCGTCGCCACCACCGTCGTCGTCATTGTCGTCGTACCGTCGTCGCGCCATACTACCGTCCGACAGTGGCGGTCCTGTGGCCACGCTGTTGTTCGTCAGCGGCGTGACTTCTGAACCCGTGACCACCGTTGCAGCCGTCGTGGCCTTCGCGCAGGCCGTCGTCGTTACCGCCACCGCCGCCGCCGTCGTCGTCGTTGCCCGGGAACCGGAACCGCCCGTGTGACCGCCGCACGAACCGCCGCCTTGGCCGCCGCACGAACCGCCGCCGACCATACGGCGGATGACGCGACGTTTCGTTTTCGGCTTGCTGTTCCGGCCGGCATACACACAGAAATAAGCGAGCGCCACGTACACGACGGACACGACGAAACACGGTATGGGGAACACCATCGAATACACCAGCTGTCTGGTGCTCTTAGCCAGGTCCAGTTCGGTGATGACCACCCACGGCTCGACGCGGCTATAGTAACACGGGTAACTGGCGCCCACGTCGAAGTACTGGTCCTGGAACTCGGTACAGTTGAGGTGCGGCGGGTAACCGCAACCCTTCACGTTCGGATAGACGCGCGCGTACGAGTACGCCCATGCGGCGTCCGCGGCCACCCCGTCGGGTTCGGACCGTCCGCCCGAAATCGGCCGCGAGCTCCTGACCAGCTGTCGCTGCTGCTGCTGATGATGGCGACGGTGCAGCGACCTCCGGTGCCGGGCGTTCAGTTCTCGGGCTCGGTCTCCGCGCACCGTATAGTTAACGAATATCTGCGCACACTCGTAGATCTCCCGGGTGCAGCCCTCCCGGCAAGACGCCCAGCCTCCCGGCTGCGAGCAATTGGACGCACCCTCCCGGATCTCCGACATAGCGGTTACGCACGTGGTCGGCGTCTCGTCGAACTCCATCAGTATCGTGCTGATGGCTGGCTCGATGAGGAACGGCACCAGGAACAAGAACACGAACAGGCTGACGATGCCGAGCAGTATGAAGAACGTGGTTAAGTAGAACAGCGCCTTCTCTCGGAGCTCTTCCAGTCGCTTCCTCTCCGCCTCTTTTTTCTCATCCTCATTGGTCAACGCCTCCTCGTCCGGCTCGTCGTCATCCATCAGCCACTCATCTCCACCCGTGCACTACTACGCGAACCATCGTCTCCGTCGTACGCGTAGTCGTCTTCTCCGTGGTAGCCGTGGTAGTCGTCATCGGCGACGGTGGCGACGGCGGCGGCGGCGGCGGCAATTACGAAACCGGTTTCATGGCGTCTTCAACGGTTTCTCGAAAAGTTTTCTTCTTCTTTTGAGCACATTTTTCAAGGGATAAGTTTCGAAACCGTCCGTCGTTTTCGGACGACTACTATTTTATTTTTATTCCGTACGCGGAACGGCGGCATAAAGCGAACGCGTCCGTTGTCGCCGTCGTCTTCGCGGTCGTTGTCGTCCTCGTCATCATCCAATTCATTTTTTCCGACAATTCGCGCAAACGATGCTCCTAAAAACAAGCGCGCGCGCTAACGTGAACGTCGTATAATATATACTTTAACGCGTATATAAATGCTTTCTCGATCCGCTTGACGAGGATGTTATTTGAAATGAAAGGACAGAGAGGAGGGAATGGTTAATATTTTGGACACGTATACGTTTTTGTTCAACCGCAATATATATATATATATGTGGATATATGTGGTCGTGTATGTACTCGTGTGTACGTGGGGGTACACGGCTGTTAGTCGAATTTGTTTAACGCCGCGTTCCGCTAATCAACGCGAGGGCGAGCGCATACCGAGAACAATATATATGTAGGTAGACAGGAGTATATACATTATACAAGGTGTGTAAAATATGTCAAGCTTTAAAATACAAAAACAACGAGCTTAATCATGAAACTAATTACGACATCGGACGGTGATTAACGAAAGAGAAACAAAATTAATATCGGCGCAAACTATTCCGGAGAATAGAGTCATAGCAGAGCTAAAGACGTACGTATAATAAAAAATTACGGTTTTAATCATTATATTCCGTGGATGTGGTTACGATGTTTGTGTACAAAGTAGTGAATGGGGCACGTGTATCGCGTTATATTTAATATAAAATGTTTAAGTTCGGTTAGTTTAATTCAACGTGTATATTAAAAAATTCAATAATGTTCTCTGACGTTACAACGCTTATCACGGAAAATGTACGAAAAATTGAGAAAATTATTCATTAACCTAACGCGCTTATCTTAGAAATATCAATCTGCTGTGATTTGAACTCATTTACAATGAGCACGGGCGAAATTCGACGGACGTTTAGTATCGTTAGATTGCACATTAGCGCACAAATATTTTATTAACGTTACACGGGTAAACAAAAAAAAATTAAGTTATATTCGAAAGACCAAGTTTACTATCACGTGGATTGTTTACGCGTATATTATATAACAAATATTTTAATTAATCGATTTGATTCCTAAATATGTTACATTAGGAGCGTTATTTCACTTAAATACTAGGTAATTCAAAATGTCATTATTTTTTCAACAAATCAATGAGTAAGGAATGTTTTCCTTAGTAGTTTTAGTGTATCAGATACATATGTCGAAGGTTAAAAATTATTAATATATTGCACGCGTCGAATTTCTAATTTATTTTATAAATTTGTCGCGAAAATAATTTATCCTAAGCCCTCGCATTTCGTTTTTCAAACCTTTAATATTTCTACCGAAATCGCGAGGCTAATGTCTACGGCACTTGGCAATTAGCGGACATATTTAGTGTAACAAATATGAGAGAAAAGTCATCAGACTTTATTTTTACTAATACTTATATAAAAATGCGATACTCTTAAAAAACTTTAAACTACACACAAATTACAAAATGTTAACTATATAGAGAACATAATATTTCAACTGCCAAAAATTACGTTTAAAAACAAACCACGCATATGATGTACGAGTCAAAAAAATGAACTTGAGAAATAAAAAAAGTTCCAAGGCGAAAAAAAATACGACGTAAAAAATTACTATCGAAATTGTAAAGTAAACAAAAAACATTTTTAAATGTAACATTATCTTAAGTTTATATATATATCCGTAGCAGTTATGTATCTAATATATTTCGAACACCCTGTATCTATATAGTCACATAGATATGATTTTATATGAAAAAAATAAAACGCTGTCGAGTGGGCTGGGAGTTTATTATATATATATACATCGTGAGCACACCACAAACACACACACACACAACCCTGAATACCGAACAACCTATACAGTATATACGTACCTATATATAGGGATAGTAATTTATATATTTTTTATACATAATACGTGCACAAGTTTCGTATCAAAAGTATTCTCTCCCTCTCATTCACTCACTCATTCACTAACTCTCTGTCTTGCTTTTTACGCGTTATATAGGCAGCGTATTTTCATGCGTCGTAAGGTGCACAATCAATCGACTAACCTAATGCGTGTTATCGTAGTAATATAATGATATATGTACTATATAATGTATTTCAACCGCCCACCTATCGAATATCGCAAACACCCTCTCAATGCCGATTGTCGACAGTTATTTGAAGACCGTTTTTAAGTTAGTATTATAATTAAACATCGTCGTCGTCTTCCGCAAAGAGTATTATATATATACTCGTATATCGATTTAACAAGTGTTGATGCAGGAGCTGATAGACAGAAATTAAATAAAATCTTAAAAGCTTCGACCGGGGATCACTGTCAATAACACGAATTTTCGGGTACTGCGTTTTCTTATATAAATATGCGCTTGGTTGGTAATGAATGAAAGGAAAGTGGTACCCCCCCCTTACCACCTTCCAGGAGAGATGCCACTCGTTTTCAAATAAACAGTATGCGTTGAAAACCTATGACGTATTCCATATTTTCATACAACCAGCGATAATATACGTGACATATTATATTATCGTTATTATATTGAGTAAATATTAATACGACTTACGATTACTAACATGGATTTAATCGTTTTAAAAAAAATTATGATAGCCTCTACTTGACAATCAATGTGTGTGCGTATATATATATATATATATATATATATATATATACATATATATATACCTAAACACACACAAACACAAGACCCGTAAAAATAATAAGGATATTAAACGCGATTATGACTGCAAATTTTCACATGCTCGCACAAAAGCGTAGATATATTTATAGTTAAAAAAGAGGATCATACACATATATATCTATAATCAACGAGTTTCAAATAAAATTATACAAACGTAATTTATACTTGACATTTATTCGTAGACAAATTATGAAAATTACGCTTCGAAACTGGAACTCGATTATTGCGTTAGTCTAACTGTCTCTTTATATATATACACACACGAGTATATATATTCGTATTGTAATAATATAAAATTTGAATATCCCCCGAGTACGACGACGTTTGAAACATAATAATAATATTAATAATGATAAATACACTACACAGATTCGAAATTAATTAACTTTCAAGTTTTAATAATATTCAAATTTATACAGTCACGTTCGCAGAGCGATAGGAAGTTTGTTTAGCATTCATTTACACGACTTTGAAAAACGTACATCGAAATCTCGTGAAAGGGCAAAAATCGCTGCAGCGATAAGTACGTAACGATGATACGCAAACTCAATGTTTTTCGTTTTTACCCTCGACCGTTGTATATGAGACGTTAAAGTCTAAATTACGTATATATATATATATATATATATATATATATATATATAAACTGTCTAAAAGTGTTCCTAAACGGAACGACGTACATAGAGTACACACACATACACACACACAGATATCGGGAACGGGACGTGTGGACGAGTAGGAGGAGATTACTACGATTCTGTGTGACGACGACGCCACACGGTCGGGAAGAAAACACGCCGTGCCGGTGGGACGCGGACCGAGAAAGCGTTTGAACGCAAAAAAATTCGACGACCGTAAAAAAGAGCTGAACTTACGGACACGAGTGGTAATAATAGATACGAAATATTATTACGGCGAAGACATGCTACGCGCACACGCGCACACGCACACACGCACACACATACACACAAGCGGCGTCGGCGTCGTTGGTTACGTGGTCGTTTTCTCGCGACGGCGACGGCGATTACGGCGTGTGGCGCGATGGCGCGACCGTTGCGGCGCGCGACAACCTGCACGACGACGGTGTTAACGTGCTACTGCGAGAGAGAGCACCGCGACGGCGGCGGCTCTGTACAGCCGCGGCCCTACGGCGGCCCGGGGGATTGATCGAAAGATCGAGCGAAGCGACGTCGCCGGTACGCTCGACGCGCGTACAGAGCACGAGCGGCGGCGGCGTGTGCGTATGCGCGCGTGTACGTGTGTGCCACAGCAGCGTCGGCGGCGGCGGGGACCGGGCGCCGTCTAGCGGTGTCCCGGCGACGACGGTCCCTGCCGCACGCGAGTTGTTATAACTTTATATATATATATATACATACACCGCGACGACGATCGTGGACAGGGAGAGCGTGCGCGCACATACACACATGTTAAGGGACAATAGAAAGAATGCCCCCTTGACCGAACCCCCCTGTGGACGACTTTACGCGTGTATTGTACAACGCGACGTGTCTCTCGGATGACGAAAAATTATAACGAAAACGGATTAACGATCCACCCGCCACCGCTGACGAGCAATTTTAACAGCTGAGCTCGAGAACTCGTCCGGATTCGAACGCCGCGAATTAAGTCCGTTAAATTACGGTCGTTTCGTCCCGGTGGTCGGTAGGCCGCCTCAGGGTACACACGCAAACTCTCGTTATCCTAAACAATACGACAGTAGCTAGTCCCGGGCACCCTCCTCTCCTCTCCCAAAAAAAAAAACAAGTTCTCGGTTTCGAAAATCAGCAACAAATCGATTTCTCGTTCTCGGGAAACGTATTAAACCCCCACCCCCGATCGTTTCTAAACACATTACCGAAATGAGACGCCCTTCCGCGCTTCGTCGCTTATTCGTGTAAAACAGAGAATATTATTTTTTCAAAAACGTTAAACGACCGGATATTTTTTTTATTTATTAATTTTCGTTTTAACGAATAACTCGTGGCTTGGACAAATATATAAACACGCTTACGGGCGTCCCGAAGGGGATGGCAAGACGGCTGTGGCGATTTCCCCCTTCGATTGGTTCATTCGGCCAAAACATCGTCTACGAATTTCCTACATTATTAACCTATGTGTATAATGAAACCTAGATATGATATATTAAAATTAAATGTTTACTGTATCAAAAAAATATCGTCGTTGGTTTTGTAAATTATCTTTGTCTCCTTCTCTTCAAAATTTCTGCGGACGCCGATGAATACGCTGATTGAAGAGTTTCCTCGATAAAATACCTCAAAAATTTCCGTAATGATAATAATAAAGTCAATAACAATTTCGTATTTAGTAGCTTATTAAGAAGGTCACTTTTGTCGACATAATGAATGGAATTTTAATAAATAGAAACAAAACAACCTAACGACCGTTATTATCCTTCGGTTTTTTCGAAGTGAATAAAGTAAACCGATAGTTACCCGACACTCATGTCACCTACACGTATTTAGGAACGATTTTTGAATGGTTAGATTTTTATTTTTCTTGTAGAGGAGCAAATTTTCGCGTGTTGCGTCATTGCAGGTATATCTATGTAATATTATACAGAGTTCGTTCGACAGGGGACGCATTACGGCCAATCAATAAAACGTCGCCCTTCCCTCGGGCCGTACGATAATAATCGTAGTAATAATGATAGTCATCGTTCACATGTGTGTGACGGAAACGGGGTCTGGGGTGCAGGAGGACATAGACGA
Source organism: Geopemphigus sp. TES_GeoC_2020 (assembly GCA_025469175.1). Classification (NCBI taxonomy): domain Eukaryota; kingdom Metazoa; phylum Arthropoda; class Insecta; order Hemiptera; family Aphididae; genus Geopemphigus; species Geopemphigus sp. TES_GeoC_2020. The sequence continues at coordinate 136,346 of JAIPRN010000053.1, forward strand.
GACGCCATGTATACGCGAAGCGTAGAGGGTTGATTTGACGAAAATATTTTACACACGTGAATATTAAACTATTATTTTATATTATAGCGACCTTCGCCGGCGTCTATGAATCTATCAGTGTAGTGTAATTTCAAACTTCAGGCCCGGATGCAAAAGTTCTCTCTTTACTAAAAATTGTACACGAACTCGTCGTCAAAAAGGAAACATTAATACACGTCTTGTTAAATACAAAGTCGAATACAACACTCGGCTACGTTCAAATTTATTTATTAATTGTCCATAATAAAAACGTAAAAACAAATGGCCAATAAGTATTTGATATTTATTAATGTTCGAAATGTATTCTTTGAATACTCGTATTGTTAATGAACGAATTTTCGATTACGCGCATAAAAATAATAATTTAACAGTTTCGATTAATTTCAAAATAGACGTAGATTCCGAAACATTTTTCGACATTTTAATTTGCCAAATCCGATATAACATCTGACGCGTCAATTTTGTTTGCTGTGGTTCGTTCTATTAATAATAGAGCGAAATAGAACACTCTGACGATAATTTTCGACGATTTCGAATTTTGAAAATGTGCGCGTCTGGGACCGCCAACGAAAATATCGTGAAGTGGTTGTATCTCAAAAAGTTGTCGTTGTTGTCGTCCCTCAGCCCCCATCATTGTCGAACTCTACAAATATTACGGAGATAAAATAATGTTCACGCCATACGCGAGGGCTTCGTAAACATTTGCAATAATCTAACAGGTGAAATAAACTAGCGTATATATTACGTGTAATTTTAATAAATTCGAAAAAAAATCATCTTGGCATATAGGACGGGAGCGAACGTAGCTCTGATCCCTCATAGTTACACCACTAATATATATATATTTATACACAAATACGCACCACACGCGATAGAGTAGCCGAGAAAGAAACGAAAATCCCAAACTTTTTGGTGGTCGCGGCATTTATTTTCGTAAAAGTCCCTTTCACCCCTCTTCACTCCATCTTCCACCGTCGACACCGCCAACGTTATTATTACGAGAGTATGTGCGCGCGTATCTGTGTCTGTGAGAGAGAAAGCCCGAACTCGTGTAAATTTCAATCCCGCCGGGAGCTGCGCTCGACTCATTATACCCATATATACGCGCAGCTCTCCCGCCGTTTTCAGATTTATATAATAAACGAACGGTTTACGCCAAAATATTAATAATCCACACATATATCCACCCGTGCGCTGTAATGTACCCGAAAAATATTTCGAATTATTGTTTTCTGCGTACCTGCCTTCTCCTTGACGGTCACCCGCCCCTCCACACCAAATACGGGACCAAAGGGTCTGCCGCCGACCGGGCGTGATTCCGGTATAATGACGTTAATAATATATCGTGTTTTATGTACAATCGGTGTCGGGCGGTAATTCATGTCTTTGTAGTAGTGCACTCGTGTGTGTGTGTGTGTGTGTATATGTAAATATTAACCATACGATGAACTCGAAAATATTATCAGAGACCGAAGCGTTTGTATCCGATACCCGACGGCCCACCGACCAAATAATCAATTAGGAAAATAACGTACCGAAAACGCCGTACACGTTTGGAACACCAGTGCCGTTCCGATTATACTCCGGAATCGCTTGTATATAAGTATGTTTCCTTTTTGTTATTAAGTCGTATTGGAAACGGAAATTTTCATGAGCGAACATTCGCTAATGGACCGATTTTAAAGTGTTTCGGTGTACAGGCAATATATTCGCGGCACGATGTCGTGCCTGTATGTGTGTGTGCGTACCTATTACGTAGTAAATGATCATTGGGTGTGTGCGTGACTTCCCGATATAACAGCCATGGCCTTGTTTCTTACATTCTATTATCTTCTTACGTTACTTGGTCGCACGCGCATGCACACGCCTATAACGAAATATGACGCATATTTGGAATGCCACGATTTTCGTACCGAAAATATATTAAGTTCCTGCGTGCGGGTTATGTTGAAAATTTTCATTTTCGCGGGGGACAAAGATTTATAAGTTTACAACTATTCAGTAAAAATGTCAGAATTCTAAAGTACCCATAAAAAATTCAAATGTAATATTCAAATTCAAACTTTCTATGAAGGTACCTAAATTACATAACAAATACATGTACGTATATTTAGTTTCGCCGGGCTATAATACAATATTACAACACCGTGGTTATTACAAAAAACGCCAGGTTTGTTTATTTTACACGACAAGCGTTAACGCGCCAAAGACACCTTACCTGTCTTACCACTCGAGACTAAATATCTCCGAAAGAAGGCATTCAGTGCAGACTGAAATCACTAGCCGACGACCGTCGATTAACGCGTACGAACGCCATCGCTAAGACATTCAAACGAACATAACCTAATCTAACCTCAGAAAATAAATAAGCAACGGGCATCATATTTGGTTCACGCATAAACATCGAAGAAGAGGACGTCGTCGTCGACTCCTTTTCGCTCGAAACACATCCGCGCGGAGATGTATATTTCATTTATAGATGAAATAACTCTTTCGAATATAATCGGCCAATCAATCTTAAACGGTGTATTTGATCTACTACAATAAATTCGGTAGCTCGATTCATATTGATTGTTCCATACGTTTAAACGTCGATCGACCACGAGAAAAATTTTAAACGCGTGACCGCGTTAGTCACCGCCCGGCTCAAAAAAGAAAAACGACCGCAAACCGCTCGCAAAATAAACGAAAACGACGGGTAGTATATTTTATTCATACCGACGTCATGACTCCTCTTTACACCTTCCTGTCATCAGTCGGCCTACCACCACTGACCGACCACCTACAACGCCGATGAGAAAAGAAAATTATTTACCAGTACTTCTAAAGTTTTTCGTTTAAACCACGAATACCTAAATTACGTGACTACTTTATAACAACCATAAATTTTGCTCTGTAAAAAAAAACAGTAAGAAAAAATCACACACATACAAATACCTAACTATAAGCGTTGTCGTCATTCGTTATAATTTTTTCTCCTACTAGCGAGACTAGTACTATAAAGTCGAATTTCATAGATAAAATTCCAATACTCTTACTTATGCCGATTAAATTATCGCGTTAAAAATATGTGATTTATTCACAAAACTCAAGAAAATCTAATATTCCTGCAAACAACCGGCTATCAAAACCTGATCGATTGAAGTGAATACGTTATTCTTTCTTCGTGCCACTACTAAATGAGTACTTAGGATTCACTTTACCTCGTCCAATATATTTTTATTTTTTATTATTTTTTATATTATTTTTCTTAATTATCGTCCATGAATTCAAAACGTAAATAGCTATAAGCAACTTCTTCATATCGTATTACCGTAATTCCCTGTAATGAAGAGCTCGTGTTCCGTGTCAGCCATTTCGTTTTGTATATAATATATATTCAACAAATATTCGATTTTCTTTCGCAAAATTATAGTGGCAAAATTTCATTGTTTCCTCGTCATCGACGATATTATTTATTACTAATTCGTTTAAAAAAACGTCATCTCGTTAATAATATAATGATATACGCACGTATTTCAGATAGAAAGAGACTTTTTAAATAGTGAGGAGAGAAGAACGTATATTTTCATTACTTAACAACATATTCATATAAAATATCAAACATAGATGTTATAAAAATATTAAACTACGTTGAAAATATTTGAAAACTGCCTTAAAATATCATACTTTCTCGAATCGTTTCACATATTTCCGATTTCGGCTTTATAAGTAAAACCGTAAAAGATAAATTTAAAAACATAAATCAATATCTTACATCAACCTAATTCAATGTGAAATAAATAAAATCGCAAAAATATAGACCAATATAATGCAATTATACGTTTTGCAAATTATTGAATTCGAAAATCTAAAATTTCCCTGAATATAAAAACCACAACACCGATGTTTTTAATATTATTAATTCAAACATTTCAGTGGTATTTAGCCACTGATCGAATAATAAACGATGTATTTATTGTATTTAGATAGATAAGATTAATAAATAAACATGTTCTAAATATAGTTTAAAATTAATTTAAATTATGAATAATATATTTAAAAGTAATTCAATATGCGTATTTCGTACAAAATACATAATAAATATACTCCTATTATCCGTCTCAATTTTAAAACAACAAATTATTATACACACCAATTAAATTGATCACGTGCGATTATATTAAATAATAAGATAATAGTAAAGTAATAATTAGGTACAATTAATGTTCAAAATAAAAATTACTTAAAATTATTGAAAACCACGAAATTAATCTCAAAAAAAAAAATCATAATATATCTTTTTAGACTGTCAAAAATATGAAAACAATATGATTACATCACGTGTTATTATAAACGAACGATAATAAATCTAAAATCAACCACTTATTTTTTAACTCAAAATTAATAATAGGACTCGTATACTTCACAAGCATCCATTTTAATTTATATTTCAGTATATTTAACTTGCTTCGACATTTTTGGCGGACGGTAACTTATCAAATCAAACTATAATTCAAGATGAACTATAATCATAATTGACACATTTATAGAATATGTTTAATTTCCCAACATATTTTTAAATTTATTGTAAAACCTAATAATTTATGATATAAATGTTCTGAACACAATATTTAGTGTTTAAGTTTAAAAAATAACTTTATACTAATGTTATAGACATTTTTGCATTGCGTGACTTTTACGAACACTAAAAAAATTTTTATTTCAAGTTATTATTATTTTAAGTTATTTTCCGTTTTGAATACATACTTATTATGTGTATTGTAATTAATAGATTATAACAAAAAATGATAAAGTTTACAATTTATATGTTTTTTAGGGATTAAATTCACATAATATATAATATAAACTTACATTATTATATAAAAACACCAATTTTTAATTAATAAAATCAATCGTTTGAAATGTATTCAAACTCTGTAAGATAGATATTACTTTTTTTTAATGTTATTTACATAATTATTGTACCTACAATGTATAGATATATCAAATACAGCATAAAAAGTCAATATATTAGATTCTGAAAATGAGGTAGTTGAAAATAAGATACTTTTTTTTCAGAAAAGACTCTAAAACTATGTTCTCACGTTTAAATCCTTTAAAATTTATAGTATATCAAACCAAACACCTAAATCACACGAACAATGTCTTTCGGTATCAAAGATAAACATTTTTATTGTTTTTCAAGAAAGTCTAAAAAATAAAACAATGAAAACAACATAAATCATGGCCCATTAATACTACTTGATTTATTTAACTTATATATCGTTCTATATTTAAAGAATATTTACATTTAAACGATCGAGGCTTTACGAACATTAAAAGACTGTTTTAAAGTTGCAAATCACCAAAAGTCTAACTTCCGAATTAGTGATTGAAAGAAATCGAGAACAAATATAATATATTTATCAAATGAATTGCTAAATTTTAAACAGTTTTTTAAGTATGTAATCTCTTTTAAATCTTGGATTGTTATATGAAATGAACACATTTAAAAATATATAGCAGAGAAAACATAAATTACATACGTGCCAAAAACTATATATATATATATATATATACTTAACATCGTTATTTAAATAAAAAAAAAATTAAGTTATCAAATCAATTTGTAGATTTGTTTTTATACTTAAGATGATTTCATAATTTTATCAATCAAAATCGAGTTTAATGTATTATAAAACATTACGTCGAAAGAATTTCATTTCTCCCGATTGTATGGGTATTTATTTCTTTTGAAATATTGCACGAGCTGTTACGATTCCTAGATCAATAAATTAGTAATGCTCCAAAAGAATTTCCAATGGCGTCGATTTTCAATTTATGCGTAGGTTAGCTACGACGAAATAAAAAATAAAGGTTTCAAGAAAACAATTCATGAATAAAACATAAATAAAAAAATCAATAAAAACGAACGAGTAGACTGTATTATGTAAGATCGCTTAAAACGACAAAATCACATTATCATACAATATTAAAATTTGAATATGTGTTAATATTAGTTCGGTAAATTGACATTGTGTATAGTAACACTTATTTCGAGTCTAATAAGTTCCGCGGCTACTTTACGACGACTATTATAAATTGTATAATTGAATATTTAAAATATTACTACATATTGCGTTACATTTCGACAACCTTCGTCCGATATTAATGCGCACGGCGTATAATAAATAAACATATTGTAAAATAGGTTGTAAAAATATAATTTTCTCGAAATACATAATAAGAGTAAATTAATGAGTACTCAGATATTACTCGAGACGACGACTCGGGTTAAGGTTACGTGTTACAAATACGTAAGTACATAATGTGTATTACGATAAAAAGAATTATTACGCAAAAGACTTTTACACCGATCCTACAATATAATAGCGAATAATAAACTCGATAATACACCTTAATAATTTCGTCACGATTATGTATAGGTATGCTACTTGAATTAGCCTATATTTATTTATGTCGTATTTGCTTCGTTCGAAACTTCGCAAAATTATTTATATGCGCTCCCGCTAAAGTTATACCGTATTTCGTATACATATAACGTTACACGTGACATACTATTTTTTGCAGAGTAAATTTTGTACAAGGGATTTTATTATGCGCACGTGAAACAAACGACTATTATTTTCTACATATTGACATTATTTAACAACGAGATTTTATATTAAATACAGTCTACTTAATAATTATTGCAATACTATAGTGTTTTCGGAATCGACGTTTAAACAAATTTGAGAGTACGCTTGTACCGTAAGACACGTATGGCGACTGGAAACAATAACTTAATAACAATACCTATTCACTGCCATAATTGAGCAATACACGATTTATGTGAACTAAGGTCAATTTAATAAAACATATATATATATAAGTAATAATGTATTCAAAATGCGTATATGATATAGCAAGAAACGAATTGATACAAATTTGTTTATAAAGTTTTAATGATAAATACCGAACAAGTAGATAATAAGTTAATACATTTTCGATTTTAGTTCGTTTCTTCAATAAAGAAGATTAAATTTCCAGTGGCCAACGAATGTGCATCATGGGATTAACGATACGATTCATTCAATAAACGGCGAACGTGTACCACAAATCTCTTGTTTAAGTGCTATCGTGGTGTATATAAAACGAATTCGTTTGAAATGTACCCTATAAATCCGCATTTTAAAGTTTAGAGTTCCATACCTTTTGAAAATAAAAACAACGGAAACAAGATAAGTATAGTCAGAAGTTAAAAACAAACGAAATCGTTCGATTTATTATCGTGTACTATAGATTTATATATGTTTATATTTATTATAGATTAACACGTATAAAAAAACGTTCATGACCGTTAAATTACACAGAAATCGTGAAATTAATTTATACACAACAAAATGATATGATTCTAGTCACGTATTATACATTTTATACGCAAATTATATATGTTTGTATAACATTTTATAATCGTTAAACTGCATCGACAAATAGTGTTATTACAACAAAAACCTTAAACATTTCGAAATAATTATTATAATACATCAAGAAATGTATTTGAAAAAATATCCTAATACAAATTATGTTATAAGTTCCGATATACAACAGATTGTTCTCAAAATTTAAAACAACGCAGAAAATTGTTATGACACACGCGTCAATATATATATAAACAAGTAGCTCTCTATATAGTTGTATTTAGATGTCTAAGTACTTTCTAAATTTATAATAATATTAAAAGTATATAACGCAGAATAAATTAATTAAATAAAAAAATCGCCACCTCGATACCTGACAATAATAAATATTCAACTACACGCGAATACTAATTGATTGCTCATTACCACTTGTGAGGATATCTAATCGAATAAATATTGAACACCGAAATAAAGACGTAGGCGATGAAACCATAACTTATGAAGTGTGTTTGGAAACGAAAAAAATCTAGGGTAAAATATGAGGGAATTTTATGAATAGATTGTAAATCAAGCACGTCTTCTATATATATATATATCGTGATGCGGAGAAAAAGGCAGCTTCCAACCTAGAAAAATTCGTATTATTCGATTTCCGAAATCCTTTTATTCGAAAACGCTAACTGCATGTACATGTAATGCGTACTGTAAGCGCGTGGCCTTACACACACACACACACACACACACACACACACACACGCACGCACGCACGCACGCACGCACAAATACACGTTATATAAATGAAGGACCACCAATATCAACAATATCGAAAAACGAAACGTTGATACATAAATGTACGCGAATATTTTTAAGTCAATTTTTGAGTTTGATTGATGCAATAAAAACACTCAAAATATAAACGTTTCAGGCCGCCACCGATTATTGTTCGTTAAGACCCAGAGCAAATATTCTGTAATACGTTTCGAGCACGCAACGTATATACGCTATACGAATATATACATACACGTACAGTAATATTAATGGCCCGGCAACGACACTCGTACGTGCGCAAACCGTATAATTTGTCATCGGTCACCACTAAACATGAACCCTAAGTATACGTACTTACGTTAATGGTTACATCTCCTTTATATTTTATTTATATATATATATATATATATATTCCGAACGAAAAATTCTTCCAAAGCAGAATATATGGCTATATTATATATATACACATCAAAGGACACAAAAAGGGTATGTTTAACTTAAAGGCAAAAAGGCGATCCTTTTTCTGCCAAAATCGTATACCTTTCCATTTTCTTGGCGGCGATTTAATTTTCCACCAGATTTGAAAAAAGTCCACTCTCTCTTGACTAAAACCGAAAAAATACTTACAACATATATTTGGTTATGCAGTTCACCTCGAATCTTAATCGTCTATCGTAGATATACACAAATATATTTTGGATAATATAATTTGTATTTTATTTTTACTATTATTATGAAAGTTCGTTTAACGGCTTTTTGAAATAAGATATTTTATCGATTATATTAACGTATGTGAAACGACAACATTCAAAACCGTTATTATACACACATTATTTTTATTGGCTGGAAATATAGAGTAAATGAAGGTTTTTTTATACTTTCTGTGAACTGGACAAGGAATTTTGCAATAAATCCAAATTATAAGGTGAATTTGACTCGATTTTTCAGAATCGCACTATATTTTAAAGCTAGTAAAGGCTAGCCACTACCTACATACATCAAGACAAAATCTATTCAGACGTGAATTCAAGTCGATGTAATTATAAAAAGTCACTAATTTTAATTTCAATTTTTACGTTTTATTAAAGCATTATAACTATGTAATATTTATGTTTTTACGAAAAACTAGTATATATATACTAATTTTTCGTAAATATATATACACACAATTAAAGTTGCAATTACGAAGCGTTTTAAGATTCATTAAATATTTCAGTGAAAATAAAATACTATTTTATGTTTTAAAGGAAATGGGTTATAGCTGAATAATCAACGTAAGTACACGTAAGTACTTACATAAGTAAGTGTATAGTTTATCCGCAGTGTAATACGAATAAATAATATTTTCTTAACTCCATAAAATGACATCGCATAAAACACTGTCCATAATTATGTTGAATATACTATAGTTATTATTAAAACTTAATATTTTCGAAAAAAAAATTTTAAACTCGCACTCAGAATATTTTCAACCAATGAGATACGCATCGTATCAGAACGTAGACGCCAAATTGAATTCAGTAACAACGAAAAACAAATATTCTTACAGATCAATATAACTTTTTTTTAAATTCTACATGTCTGTGTTAATATCGCAATGAAAAACGTATACATGGAAATATATTGGAAATATTTCGATTGATTTAAAATTTTAACGAATTTACGACGGAATCGTAATAAAAAAATATATATATAAATGCACGACGTCATGCTCCTAATGAAATGTCAATATTAATAACAGTCGTCTATTGCGTTTAAAAAAAGACAACTAACACGTCTATAAAATAAAAAAAATATGAATAATTATAAAATCATAATTTAAAAACTCCACGTTTTAAAATTAATTTAATTCCGGTTAAGTTGAAATAATACCGTGAAGATAAATAAACCATTCGTTACATAACTTGATTACAATAAATCTGTGCAGTATACTCACGCACTTGAATATAGCATAATTGAAAAAACAAACAGGACGCTTATCATACAAGATCTACTTTCGTTGAGTCTTTCGTTCCTGTAAATATTATTCCCGAATAGGATTCGAAGACGCTAAAATAATCAATATAAAGTCGACGTTTCTCGCAAATAAACAATACGAAGACGAATGGAACGCATATATATATATATCGTACTTAAATTTGCATAAGTACATTTATTGTCTTTGTAAAATTGTATTAATTCTTATCTAGTGGAGTATAATGCAATATATAGTGTGTACTCTATAAACCGTTCGTTTGAATCTCGTCTCGACTATAATTTAAAACTTTCAAACTCGTTTACTCAAATACAGTACTCAAATATAGGCGTTTATTAATGCATTCATTACTCGTTGAAACAATAGATATATACGAAAAACATCGCACGATTACAATATAAATTCAATTTTGAATTTCTTTTAAGCAAAACGATTACGTAACAACGGTATCTGGTGTACTTAAAATCGATACTCTTTCGTTTAATAAAAATTATCAACGGCATCTAATATTATATAATACACAAATGAACCCAACCGACCGATATAGGCGTGCTAACGTTTACCTATACTTATTAATTATTACAACTTATACGAAGAAAAACCTACCTACCACAGGTAAAAAAGGAAACAATAGTTTATACCGTCGATCAATATATTTGTATTATCGTAGATATAAAAGTTCAGTAATGTATACAAAGAATATACCTGTATACCTAGAATATATCCGAATACAAATGTTCGCGTTGGGTTTTCTTTACACCCATAACAAAATAGATGGTAATTTATTCGAATATATTTAAAGTTAATATTTCGTTCTATAAAATACAAAACTAAAAAAGAATTTATTTATTTATTATCAAAATGGATTTGTTTTTCATTTTTCGTTCGAACTTTCCGTTTCACGTTGACGCCAATAACAAAATACGATCCGTAATAATATAGCTTGCGTAAAACAAATATTATCACTTTCCGATATTTTTAAAAACATATTACTTTCTTTTACATTTATAAATTTTAAACAAAGTCGGTTTCTCATCCGAAAACAAAAAACGCGAAACCATCCAGATATATACAACTAGCATAACATAATAGAGGTGGCCTAACATGGTCAAAATGTATACTTGGTTACCAATATTCATTTTCCCCTTCCTTTTCAAAAATATCCAACGCCAATATACAAATTATACATTGTTAGTAGAAAAATCATATTATATTAATTATTTTTAAATTCGAGATTTCGGATTTTGGGCGCCGATACCCTTACTATAATACAATAATATTATAAAATGTCTTAAAAATTAATTGAAATAAAATTCAAAGATTCGAGTATTTTAGTAATATAATAGTCTGTAAAATATTTTTGGTGGCAAGACCATCCCTTAACTACGCGCCCTGGTTTTCATGGTTTAAGCGTATCCTTAATATACACGGAATATAAGATCTTTGGCACAAGAATCGCGGTTACTAAACAGCTAACCAACCGTATGGTATGTAACTATTGGCACGTGTTTATTTAAACAAATTTAATACAATATGGCCGCGTTTACATGTCTAGCAAGATATTCGTATGTATATATATATATAGGTAAAGCCACATAGGATTTATATTAATCGTTGTCAGTCAGCGCTAAAGAAAACGCATAATACTTCAGATTACGGCAGAAATTCGACAGTGAGTCCTATAGGATTTACAATAATATTATATAAACCGAATAGATCGCGTGTATACCTAATATTAGTATTGATGGTATCGACGTTATTCAAATTGATTCGAAACTAACACGCGATCGAATATGGATTATACGATTGCATACACGTTTAAAACGTGGTAGTTTATCGAGATCATTCGGTTGAAATTGTATAAAAGTCAACAACAATAAGCGTCGTGTGCCCTTTGATGTATACTGGAACTAAGTAAATCATACTCAAACCGAAAACGTAAGCGCAATAAATATTTGCAAAAATATTTAGTTTTCTCGTATAAACATACGAAACAGTTCATTCTATAATCAATGTAAAGATTGTTATTACGTAATTCGACGATTTCCTCCATGAACAGAAAAATATGTTTTTGAACGTCAACGAACGGCCAGGGAGATTAAATTAGGCGGTATAAAAAGATATATATATATATATATTTATCGTAATAATACAATATCGTATAATAGAAGAATAAAAATTCAAATCACACGTCAGAGAATATAGTATTAGAACAAATGCCAAGGCAAACACGAAATTCTCTGGAACTTGAAAATAGCACTTAAATTAAGTGTGTAATGGTAGTGTGGAATAAGACGTCATATAAAAAAGTTAATACGAACGTAATGGAATTTCAGGTAACCGTAGTAACGCCCGATCGGACAAAATACGGGTATCGAGGGAAATAAAAAGAGAAAATCCCCGCTTGATACAACGAAAATTCGCAGAACGAAACAACAAAACAAAGAGATAAAAAAAGACAAAAATATCATTGGTTATATTTCTACGAAATTTGGTTACCTACCATATCTATTACCTATATATTACTTAGTTCGAATTTAATTATCAACATTTATTATTCGAGTAATGTGTGATATTACTAATGTGTATTTTACAATAATACATATAAGTAAAACGAACAACTTTTCTGATTACATTTGAGATTGTCCTCTCGACTATCACAAAGCCACAGATTTATCTGTATAAAATACACGTTTACATATTAGGATTAATCAAACGGGAGAGAACGTAGTGATGTTTGTTCGTGACTAAAAAATAAAATCCGTTTCCAAAACGTGAATCGTAAAAATGAACTTTGAGATAATAATCAAAATTATTGCCTACAATAGGAATAAAATAAAATTAAGATATAATCATACAATGTTACATAAGTTATCGATTTCATAATATTATAAGCGAAAAATGAAATAGGAAACGAAAAATAAACATCCATATCTACCAATGTATATACATTGTATCAAAAAGAAAATGAAACTTGATAATCGATACAATGTAAACGTATTTTTGATTTTGAAAAATGCTACAAATTTATACAAATTAAAAGACAGTTGTATCAAACGATAACCGCCATGAATTACATTAATATTTATAATAAAATAACTCTGATAAATAAAAAACACGTTTATTATGAAATGTTATAAGTCAATGAGCAATAATTTTTCATAACGCCATTCTTCAAAGATATATCAATCTTCGTTACGAATTAATGATAACCGTTTTACAAATTTAACGTTTTATTTAGAAATAGTAAGTATAATATCTTCTTCTTCTTCCTCGCCACTTTCCCAGCTATTTGAGATCGGCCACAAATAGTTAGTATAGTATAATTCTAATATAGTTTTAACTGAAAACAAAAACCAACAATACCGACAAAAAATACATAATAATACGAAACCGAAATGGCGAAATATATACTTGTATTCCCTTAAGAGAGAAATCGGAAGATATTATTTCATCCACAAAATTCTCGAGTTATATGGCGGAAAAATTCAGTAAGCACGAAATATAATTCGGTTTATATTTTACGTCTGTCAAACTAAATCCGTACATAAAAAACAAGAACTCTCACTCTTCATCACTCGAAACCTTTAATTTTTGTCGTCGACAAAATTACGTTATACTCAATCGCCTTCTCCTATACACCAATCATATTGTTGCGACTCGGAATCGGTTTCGATATAAATTTTATACGAATAATAGTGTAGCGGCAACTACAAACGAAAACGTAAAAAATGACGTCGCGTTACGAGTTATTTGTTTAAATACGCGTTTCGTGCTACGCGGACATTAGTAGAGCGTTTTATCCATTTTGCATGTCATATATACGAACATATGATTACAATACACGTAATATTAATTATATTAAAAGTTTTCGAAACGTCGTATCCGACGACACTACACTACACTACACACACACACACACACACACACACAAATATCGTACACTTAACCGGAGAATACTGAAAATGATCGAATTTCGGACTTATATTAACACGCAACGATAATGGCGCGCGTACTTAAATGGATAATAAATCGCGAACGCGCAATTTATTCGGGCGAAAACGAACCGAAAACGGAAAGGATAAGCGGAACGATAAATGGTGAACGAATAAGACTGCAGCCGGATGCGACAATAAGGAACTGGGAGAAGAACTTTTCGTAACGATCGTGTCTGTATACCTCACACCAGGTCTACTGTCGGCGATCACGTAGTTCCAAGAACAATCTAAAAAGCTATCGAAATACTCACACGGATTACGGATCGCGTGGAATTTGTACAACGACGCTTTCTTTCTAATCATATTCTGATCAATCGTTGCGATTGTGTACTTAACGCGAATATTATTATTCGTAGTACTTAAACAGATTCGAATAACCGTATTATATAAATCGTATCAAAACTGAGCACCGACTATAGTAAGAAAGTTTAAATTAGGTTGGTTTTAATTCCTCATAAGTTTCATACTTAACGCGGTGAATCAGATATGTAATATTATACAAACTAACTCGTTAAGTAATTACATATATATACATATATACTTTTGTGCTGTTTTGGGTTCAGAGCGAACCGAAGAATGTATTGTTTTTACAAAAGTGTGTTTTTATTTTTATCCGTGAACACTTTTTTGTATAGGATTTTTCCGATTACGATGATTTATTGTCGTTCATAAATTCAAAATATATTTATTTTCGATAAAATATTTACAGTCGATATTTACGGCGTCAGCGTCTCGTTACCGTTTTTTTTACAAAAATAACGCTTAATTTGAATGCCTTGGAACATTACGATTTTAAATAGTTAATTATAAAATTAAAAACGCTAATTTACTGTCGATTTCAATTAATAAATTCCTCAAATTAATAATTGGCGTTTCATTTTTAACTATTTGCGTCTGAACAAACAAATTATTGAAACGAACACGCTAGCTAATTAAAAAAAGCGATTGTTGTTGTTTAATTTTTTATATTTTGGAACTAACTCCCGGCTCAACTATGTTGGACGACGTTTTGAAGATTTTAAAATAATCAATTATGACGCATAAATATAATGAATCAATTGTTTCAATTCGAGATGATTATCACGACGCAAAACAAGTAAAGTCTATTTAAAACCAATAAAAGTCTTAGGCACTTTGATCGATAAATATTCGTATTACGCGCATATACTCCATATTAGAATAATTTAAGCGTCATATTTTTTAAATACATTATAAAAACGATAACTTATTTCTATAAGCGAAATTCAATTAATAATAGCGTTAATTTATATTAACGTAAGGCGTGCGCTATTTATATACACGTGCGTTTTGCATACTTCGTTTAGATGAAAAAATGTACAAGCACGTTTTGTTGATAACTATAAAACGAAAACGTAATTTACCGTTACGGTAAATTTACACACCACTGCCGATTTCGAACGACAGAAAATAAAATTAAAAACCGACACCGAGTCGTTTACGATTCACCCGAATGCCGGAAAAAGGGGCTCTTTTAATCCGAAAATACCGTCACCGAGCTCTCGAGCGTAAATTATTTAATACTAAGCACGATATCCGAAACCACCTCGGCAAACTGTATGTATAAAAGATTTCGCGACCGTCTCGCGATTCAAAATCCTCGAATTAAAAATGTACGCTCTCGCTCGCCAGTATTACGCCTACCATCGCCGCCGTTGCCGTCTTATGCCCGAGAGAAATCCTCCGGAGAGACAACCCGAACGTCGTCCAATAAATATCAATAACAACGCATACGGTAAAATGTTTTGAAAAGTGAACCGATGACTTTTGAACGTCACGTGTCGGAAATCGAACGCTCGAGTGTGGATTGGTTCTCACAACAAACACGAGAGTTCATTTTTTACTCGAGAACAGCAAACTAGTGGCTCTACCTGTACACGGTGTGGTTCTTCAGTATAAGAACTTCAAAATTAAGCGTTCCTCTCGCGGACGAAACAGTTTATAGGAGAGGGGGCAATCCTTTGTTCACGCGGCATATAGATGGCGCCCGAACACTCGTCCCGTCGATGAGGGTGCGATCGAACAGCTTACGAGAAATACAAAAAAAGGACAAGTCAGTCGACTCGACCGGATCGTCACAACAAGAACACGCGGCACTCACCGTTAACTTTCCCGGTAAGATTTAAAACACGTGCGCGTTAATAATATTGTATACACGCCTATTCGGGCAACGCGCGGGATCGACGGGGATCGCGATTTTATTTTTAAGATGGTGGGGCGGTGGCGGAGGCGATTCAATAATAATGTATCGTAAAGTACGAACGTGAAAATGTCGAATTTCGAAACGAATTCGACCGAACGGTAAAATACGAACGAAATAGTCGATCGTAACAATAAGTACACAAATATCGTCGAGACGTTTTTCGAATTAGGAACAACGACCCGACGCGACCTCCTGTTTACAAATGGAATTATTAGGGAAAAGACGCGAGTAGATCCGCGTCTAAAACGGGTCAGGTGTTGTCGTAATCGCGCGTTCGGATTATTGTACGATATCGTTTGTTGCGGTACATGGAGCGGGTAAAAATCCGAATACTGTATTAGAGACCTCGCTCGGCCAATTGTACGTGCGCGGCGGGTAGGACTCTCCGGCAAAAGGCCGGGACAAATAAACGGGCCGAAGTCGGACGACGTGGAAATCTCGTCGGTTAGCCAGATAGTAGCCCCGGGATTGCACGTGTTACTCTACGAATCGTTAACAACGGTGAAAACATCGACCCGGAACCGACGCTCGTGATAACGCGGGATCAGTGACTGGCGCCGAAACGTTATCTGTTAACCGTGCAATAGAGACGGCGACGGCGGCGGCGGCGGCAGCGGTCGCGGTCACTGGGTTTGTATTGATTTCCCGGCGGTCTAGATTCCGAGGCGCCTGTCCGTACGGCCGCCGCCACCACCGCTCGTCATATCACCCCGCAAGCGAACGCGACGTTTATTCGCGTTCGCCCGACCGGCGGTGCCGAACGCGAGCACACACACACACACACACACATACATACGCGCGCGCGCAAAACAGACACTAGGGGTTGACGAGCGTGGCGGCACCGCCGCTGCCGCCGCCGTTATCGTTATTCAATTCGATTGTCGCCGCCGCCTAGGTGCACGTAAAAATACCGTCCGTCGCCATGCCGAAAAAGAAACCGATACCGATCGAGGAGCTAGTGGTGCCGCCGCAGGACACCCGCATATGTGGCACCATATGCGTGTGCCAGATGACGGCCGTGCTGAGCAGCGTGGCCATCGTATACCTGACGGTGGCCATATACATGCCGACCATGCGCGAGTTCCAGTCGGGTATATCGGAACGGCCGGTGATATGCACGACGACGAGGAACGTGTCGTCGCAAAAGTGCGACTGGAGCTCGTGCAGTGAATGGTGTCTGAGCAAACCGTCCGGCGGCTGTGCGCAGATTTACGTCAACATCCGACGCAACGGGTCCGCGCTGTTGTTGCACAACTGTTCGCACGTGGTGAACAAAACGTGTTTCGGGTTCGACCCGGAGAACGCGAAGAAGTACACGTGCATCCGGGACGAGTGCAAGATGCTGACCGGCACGTTCAACTGCACGGACGGCGTGTGCATAAACATCACGGACGCGTTCCGGTGCGAATTCCGGAACACGGAACCGCCGCTTAAATGCAACCAACACCGGGGCAAGGTAGTGTGCATGTCCGTGGCGGGGTTGAACAGCTGCGCGCGGGGCGAGTGCAGCCGGATACTGGAGCCGTACAACTGTGACCGACGATGCGTGGATATACCGACGCGGAACAAGAACGTGATCGTGCTGAGCGGCGACCGGACGTACCTGACGCGATGCGACACGGCCGCGTACCTGCCCGGTCACGTGGACAACGACGGCGACCCGGCGGCGGTGCTGTCGTCATCGACAACGCAATCGCCGCCGCCGGAGAGTCAGTGGCTGCGGCGACAGCAGCTGGTGTGGACAGAAGAACAGGGCGACATACTGATCGCGTCGTGCATGAGCATCGTGTTCAGCGGGCCGGATGAGCTGCTGGCCACGGACTGTGTGAACGGGTCGCTGTTGCGGAAGGACGTGCTGGCTGACTTCGCCAACTTTTCGCACCTGACCAACCTGAACGCGCACAGCGACCGGCCGATCACGGCGGACGACAGCGTGGCGCCGCGCGAACACAAGCTGCTCATCGCCAAGGACAGCCACCTGCACATCAACCTGCAAGGCTGCGTGAACACGCTGCGCGGCGAGTGCGACGTGTTCATACGCAGGTACGGCAAGGACGGGTCCGACCACAATGCCCGGGCTCGGTTCCGGTGCCATTACGCGACCGGCATCCCGGAACTGGCCGTGGTCCGGTTCGACCTGGAGCGCACGTATAAGGAGTTTTTGGTCGCGTCCGTGGTGCCGGTAGTCATGCTGGTCATATCGTGCCTGACGCTGTTGCTGTGCCAGCGCACGGTCGAAGTGGGCGACGACGCCAAGATGCGATTCAAGCGCCGGAGCATCAAGACGCTGTTCCCGTTGCACGACCACCGTGAACTAGATAGTATCGCCAGCCGTCGGTTATCGTCCACCGCACAGGGCCTGGACAACACGTCCCTCTGAGATTCGCTACGTGAGTACTACAACCATTGCTATATCGCGCGCCCGAAACTGTGAATGGTCCACGTAGACCGGGTGAACAGATACGGCGATGGTGGCAATCCGCGTCGTACGTACACCGGGCGGATCTCGCCGGACGAGACGATTTACTGATTTACTTGACGTTTTTATTTCTAGGCATTCCCCTCTTGCAAGACAGCCCTACCCGTCAGCAACAGATGTATTCGTTGCCAGACTACTAGAGCTCGCAGCATTCGGTCCGGACGATTCGTAAAAACGTATTTTAAACCGAAACTAAAATGAAACAACGAAACCGCTGCGTACCACACGACGCCATATTTATATACGGATCCGGATCGACGAGGGGAACGCGTGATGATAAAATATATACACATTGTTATTTTTCGTGAAACAATCGTTTATGTTTAGTACGGACGAGGCGGATTCACTCGTTTAAAAATTCAACGCCTTTGCACTACACTTCGCATGGATTGTGTTACGCGCAGCGCAGTGACCACGTTAAACCGGTGACTGCGCCCGATCGAGCACGCGCGCGCACGTCGTTATTATTTCGGCTAATATTTTTTTTTCAAAACGAGCCAATTGAACGCAACTATAGATTGCAACGTTATTATACCGACCCAAGTACGTACAAATTGAAGATAATATAAAGGGACCCAGCCACTATCCCCCCCCCCTGAAACCGCGCGCGCGTTAGCGCACCGTCTCCCGAAAATTAAATCAGTCACTATTCGACGTAAACTTTTCGGTCCCTCCGAGTCAAAATATAAAATAATTATAAGACGAAAATAACGATTTTCAACAGGTACAAGCAATTTTTATACTAAATATTGAAAAACGAAAATTGAGCGATTAAAAAAAAATTTTAATAATTTAAAACGCGTTTTCGGTAAAACACATTAACGTAACCAAATGTTTACGTTTAATTTTTTAAAACCGTTGTTTTTTGTTTTTTAATAAATCGTCCGTATGACGTGTTATATGTTTATATATGTATATACAGCTAACGTTGCGCGGAATTTTTGTACTCAACGATGTTTGTTTTTCTACGCTGCGATTATACGTTTATAAGAATTTTACACTATTATTATTGGCACGCGCATCATCTGCAACAGTAGCTCGATTGGATTACAAACACGACGTCGCTACAAAATTGTTAAAAATATATTTTTTTTATATACACTCCGTGAGCTTTATTATACGTAATTATAATTTAATAATATTGTACAAACAACTATACATTTCCACCGTATTCACAAATGGTAAGAAGAAAGGCAATCGCAAAAAAATATTATATATATATATATATATATATATATATATATATATAATGAACGTCATATATGATATAATTATATATGCGT